>PVJO010001085.1:0-59892 GCA_004026905.1 Hystrix cristata
GTGCCAAGACGTCATGGCTCCGGCCTCTAATCCTGGCACTCTGGGAGGTTGAGGCAGGACATTGCAAGGTCAAGCTCAACCATTGCAATTTAGAGACTTAGTGAGACAGGGTCTCAAAATAAGATAGAAAAAGATGGCTGAGCATGTAGCTCAGTGCAATTACCCTATGACACAAAAAGAAAAAGAGTAAAGAAAGAAAATATGGTTTGCACAGGCCAGGTCCAGCATTAGAAAGTAGAGAAAACAGGGGTGAGTTTGCATCTAAGCATAAACAAACACATGGGACATTGGTGGCCATTTAAATTTAGACAATGGCAATGAGGGTAGCCAGATGACAAAATAGAATTAGGTTTAACTTACAAGTAGAAGGCTTTGGTTATCCATTAATGCACAAAAGCACTCCACTATATTTAGGAGCAAAGAGGTCATTTGAGATACTGAGGCTTTTGTTTCTAATTTTTTTTCTTCACTCAAAATTAGTCTAAAGTTCCAGCAGTCACAACAGTAGATACACATGGAGCACAGATAGGGCCTTCTGAGGTTGCTGGAAATGGTCTAGCTCTTGGTATGTGTTGGTAGTCACACAGCAGCACACATAGGTAGAAATCGACAAGCCCGTGTGCTTAAGATTTTTTTTCTTTATGCATGTTATAAAGACATTTTTAAAGTTTTAAAAACTAGTATCTGTTTTTAAATTTAGAGGATAATCTTTACCTTCCTGAGAAAATTTTGCAAAATAAAGAAGACTTCTGCTTTCTGATGTAGCAAGCCATATTATTTGGGAGAACTGTGCTCATGAAAACAACTACGAAGTCTGGGTGAAATAGTCCTCTGAAAACCTCATATAAGCATCTAAACCTGACAAGACTGTAAGAATCAGATGAAGATGTAGCAGAAATCAAGAAAGCAGGATTCTTTTCGCTGCTTTTCAAAATTTGCAAACCACTGAACTGAACTGCAACAATCGGCATTGGTTTTGGAAGCCAGGGGCAGGGAATCTACTGGGTGACCGCGGGCACATTTAAAGTGGGATAAAGAATGAATAAGTAAATTCTCCACTGTTTCTACCACCAAGATTTTGTAGGAATGCTCGCCTTGAGTGAGAGAGAACAGACACAAAGACTATAGGAAACATGTTAAAGACATGCCATCCACAGATTGAACCATCATGCAAACTGCAGAACAAATTCACAAAGTCTCAGCTATGAATACAGTTTAGTGTCATCAAGTACTAGACTTACAGGACACTTAAAACCTGCATTAAAAATGCAAATCCTTTCTGGATAAAGATGCTTTCGTGTCAAACTATCAGGCAGGCTCCACAAACACTTGTTCAGGAGCCCTGACCAATACCCAGTGAAAAACGACCATGCACACAATTAAGCGAGGTACTACAAAGAAGAAACAAGAGAAATCACCTTCAGATGTTCTAATTGTCTGGCACATATTAAAACAAAAAACAGCCCTCACTTTCTTTAGATAAACAATAAATAAATTTGAAATTATCTCCTAAAAAAAGAGAACATTAAAAAGACACTGTAGATGACAAAATAAGCCTGTAGAAATGACAGTACAGTAGATGAAATGGAAAGCTCAGATTGGACAGTCATTGCACACAGTAGAAGAAAGATCTAAAATTGCAAAATGGAGTCCCTCCCATTTTTGTAAAAAAGAGGCTATACTGGAACACAACCATTCCCACACATATAGCCTATGGCTGCTTTTATACTCAAATGGCAGAGATTAAAAGTTGTGACAGACTCTACGTGGCCTCTAAGTAAAAATGCTTATCAGAACTTTTACAGAGTAAACTTGCTGCCCGTTGGACTAGAACAAACACTAGAAGAATTTATCCAGACAGGAAGGTGAAGTCAGACATGGTGGCAAACACCTGTAATCCCAGCGGGAGCATCAAAAGCTAAAGCAGGAGCATGGAAAATTTTGTATTATTATCTGTTTGTTTATATTTTGTGAGAATATTTTTGATTTATATCTTGTACTCTGAGTAACTACTTTGAAGATAATGATACACAGTGTATTAACCATTGTTATTCTCTTATTTTGTTATGAAATTTTGTTCCATTTTTCATAAAATAAAACAAGTTAAAAAGAAAATGAAAGTTCAAGCCCAGCCTGGACAACTTATTAGCAAATGAGCAAGCGCCTGTCTCAAAATAAAAAACGAAATAGGGCCGGGAATGTAACTTAGTGCAAATGTCCTGGGTTCAATCGCAGTACTGTCAAAAGAAAAAAAAAATACAGGGACGTAGGGGGCATGCTCAAATGAACTGGTGGCTGTAAGAGATGTGATTGGAAAATACAGTGAATGCAATTTTAAAACTATTTGTTGTGGCTCACACCTGTAATTGCAGCGCTCGGGAGGCTGAGACAGGAGGATTGCCACGAGTTTGAAACCAGCCTGGGCTACATAATGAGTTCAAGGCAGTCTGGACTGCATAGCAAGACCCTGTCTCAAAAAAACAAAAACAAAAACTGTTTGTTATATGACAAGACACGTTACCATCGTCCTCCTCAAAATACTACTCCTCGCTTTGGAACATACTAATCCCACCATTCTTATCGCTTCCTGAAGCAGTTCTGGACATCCTTGTTCATGAGTGACTTTACTCGCACTGTCATGGCAGCCTCAGTGTCCAGAATCAATTCAAAGTGTTTACTTTTCATGGTCATTTTGACTTTGGGGAAGGAATACAAGTCGCAGGGTACCAGTTCCCATCCATACGGAGGATGAGGACACATCCTAATGTTTTTACAAGCCTGTCTTTCCCATGGGTAGCACTCACCATAGTTTTAATCACATCTCATGGACACATCAAAGAAGACTTCCATAACTGATTCAGAAAGTGGTGAAAATGACAAGATAAGTGTGTGGGAAGCTAGGGGGCAATATTTCGAGAGGCGTTAATGGCATTTTTTATTGTGACAAATTTCTTTACCTAAATACTTGCCATGTATTTATTAATTGCTGCTTATATATCTAAAAATCTGTGCGCAAAATTAGTGGATTTTTTGCCAATAGAATGGAATCAAATTTAAAATCTCGTAGTAGGCATTATATTTGTTGCTTCGTTTTTAATAGCAAATTTAAAAGAAATGTTTACATTAAGTATTCACTGTGTCGTACATGTAATTATGGCCTAATTTACATTACCTAGTGCTTTCTATTGTCACCAACTTTCTCACCTCTACTGTCAACAACATATGTGACCTCTACCTATATATTATATACATATTAGAATCCTCTTATATACACACCTAGCCAGAAGACCTCCCCTAAGAAACTCTCTTTCTCTGTCAAGCTCCCAGAGTAGGATTTGTATCACCCCAAACAAGCTGAGCCTACCGCATCCTGTCATCTCACTCTTCTTTAATGAAAAAAGGAGAAAAGAGAGAAAGACAAAGAGAGTGAGAAAGAGAAATAAAGAGAGAAAAAGAAATACAGAAGCACTAAAAGAAGGAAAGAAGAGAAAGAAGGAAGGGAGAGAGGGAGGAAGAGAGAATGAAAAAGAGAAAAAGAAACAAAAGAAGAAAGAGACAGAATAAGAGTGAATGAAACAGAAAAAAGATAAAGAGAAACAGAAAGCTAAGGAAAGAAAGGAGGAGAAAGACAAAAATGAGAGTGATAAAGAGGAAAAGAAAGAAATAAATACAGAAGTAGCAGGGCTGGGGATTTGGCTCAGTGGTTAGAGCTCTTGCCTTGCCCAGCAAGTGCAAGGCCCTGAGTTCAAGGCCCAGTACCAAAAAAAAAAAAGAAAAACCACAGAAATAGGAAGAGAGCAAAGAGGGAGAATTCTTCTCCCAACAAATAATGTTTTTAGGGACACACACACACACACACACACACACACACACACACACACACAGCTTAAACTACAGAAATGTAATTCTCCCAGTTCTAGGAGCTGGAGGCCCAAGATCAGGGTACCACCATGGTCAGTTTTGGGTGAAGGCCCACTTCCTGGTTTCTAGATGGCGAACTTTTCTCTGCTATCTCACAAGGTGGAGAGAAGAAACTGTGGTTTCCTTTCCTCTTTTTTTTTTGGTGCTGAGGATCGAACTCAGGGCCTTGCACTTGTAAGGCAAGCACTCTAACCACTGAGCTAAATCCTCAGCCCTCTTTTCCTCTTCTTATGACACTAATCCCATAATGGGCACCCAATTCTCATGACTTCCTCTACACTCAATTATCTTCAAAGGCCCCACTTCATAACAGTGTCACGTTGGGCCTTAGGGTTAGAGAGAATTCAGACACACCAACTGATGGCATGTAAGTAGGATGACTAAATTATTTTACTTATGGTCCAGGACAGTTTGGAGAATGAAAGTGGAAAATATTAGTAGTTGCACAGAGACAGCAGGCATAAGTCAGATTTGCTGGGCCAATCTACATAGCCATCAGAAAGTGGGGATGCGTGGAATGAAAATATTCTAAGGCCTATGCACTTCCAGGAAAAAGGATAAAGTATGACATATTTTTATTGGCATTGTAAATGGCCTACTTATTTAAATTTTATTTTCTGTTTTGTCTTTAAATATAAATATATTAAGTAGTGGTTAACATCAGTAGCAATCAGGGAAATGCAAATTTTTTTTTTTTTTGCAGGTGCTGGAGATCAAACTCAGGGCCTTGCACTTGCTAGGCAAGTGTTCTGCCACTGAGCTAAATCCCCAACTGGGAAATGCAAATTAAAGCCACAGTGAACTACCACTACAAACCCACTAGATTGGCAAAAATTTCGATTTGCAATCTTAAAAGAATGCCAGTTGTACCTTTATAAAAATGCCAGTTGTGCCTTTTTAAAAAAGACTGAACAATATCAGGTTTTGATAATGATGAGGAACATGGGAACTTTCATGCACTGCTGATGGAAATATAAATTAGTACAACCACTTTGGAAAATATTTTGGCATTATGTAATATAGTCGAAGATAAACATAGTGTATGGCCCAGCAGTTCTAACCCTCTGTATACTGGAGCAGTGAAGGCAAACCTTTTAGAGCTTTCAATGATACAAACAACCCGCCACAGCATGTGTGCCATAGGTTTGCGACAACTGTACTGGAGAAGCTTTTGTGTGTACATTGTGCATCAAGAAGAATTTTAAGAATGTTTATAGCAACATAATTTATAATAGCCCCAAACTGAACCCCCCCCAACTCTAGGTATGGTAAAATTGCATATTCAGTCAAGGTATGAATGATGTAAAACAAAAAATACAAAACTACATACTGAGTTATGAATGAAATCTCAAAAAATAATGTTCAGCAAAAGGAGAGAGAGACAGAGACAGACAGACAGAAAGAGAGACACAGAGAAAGAAGCAGAGAGTGTCCAAACAATATGATTCCATTCTATACTAAAATCCAGGATATGTAGTGCATTAGTCAGATTCACATTACTATAACAAATACCTGCGATAATTAACTTATAAAGAAGAAAAGTCTATTTCGGCTCTTGGTTCTGGGTGTTCCTGTTCATGATCTGTATTCTTCTCTACAGATATTGACATTTTTATGTATATACATGTACTTTGAGATCTAACTCTGTCACTACTTTATTTGGAAAAACGGTATGCTGCTATAAAATACAAGGCACCCATGAGAATGAATACTGTAAAAACAAACCATGCTATTGTATTTTAGGTAGAGGTGCTTACCTGTAACAATCTATTCCTGAGATCTGCTCTCTCTTTGTTAAAAGGGAGATTATGCCCAGCAAGCACAAGGCCCTGAGTTCAATTCCCCAGCACCAAAAAAAAAAAAGGGGGGGGGATTAGTATAGAAAGGTGTTGAAATAGCAGAGGGATTAGCACTCACTGATGACTGCTCCTTGATTTAATTAAGAACTGAAAGTACTGAAAAGGAGTAACTCTCTCAACAAGTATGGCAGTAATATTTAGCAGTATGTCTAGAGACTTCCTGCAGTCACTTTGTTGCCAAGGTACCCTAATCAGCCTTTCCTTAATTTCATACTCTTACCACTTCGTGCCCCTGTACCCTGCTGGTATGCAAGCATTAATGCTGTCGACATTCCTTACTCTCATTGAATCATGCCAATTTTCTTCAGAAAGTTTGTTAGTTTTTACTTCTGTTTTAATTATAGGCCCTTCTCTTAGGACATTTAAAATTTAAGTGTTTTTATTTTAGAATAGCTTCTAATTTACATAAAAGTTGCAAAGACAGTACAGAAACGTCCCATACACTCCATTTTTAGCATCTTACAGTGGAATGGTATATTAGTTATACTGATGACTTATTTTCACTAACGTATACACTTTAGACAGATTCTCTTATGGCTGGTGTCTAGATGTCCCCCCAAAGCTTCATGCAGTCATGGGGAGGTGGCTTTTCAGAGGTGGCTGGATCAAGAGTGTGTGATGCTGGGATTAAGGGTAAGTGATTACTAAATCCATCCTCGGATTGGGTTGGCATAGTTCTGGCTGGGATTAAGGGTGTGGATGCTACACTCACCCTAGGGCAGGTAGCCTGCATAAAATATAAGGGACAGAAAGAGGGCTAATGTGTTCTCGCCTGCTTGCTTGCCATGGACTGTTTCTCTTCTGCGATGTCCCTCTGCCGTGCCACCCTGCCTTGGAGCCAACCAACTATGGACTGAAACCTCTACAAATTGTGAGCTAAATAAACCTTTCCTCCTTTAACTTTGGGTGTTGGGTATTTTGTCTCAGCAACAAAAAAGTAGCTAAGACAGATTCCCTTAGTTTAATTTTTGTCCAGTGTTATTTTCTGTCCCAGTATCCCATCCAAGATGCCATATCTCATTTAGCTGGGGCTCCTTAGTACCTGCTTGGCTATGACAGTTTCTCAAACATTTCTTGTTTTTGATGAACTTGACAGTTTTGAGGAGGACCATTCAGCTGTTTTGTAGAATGTCCTTCTACCGAAATTTATCTTGTGTTTTTCTTGTGATTAAACAGGGGTTATAGATTTTTACAGAGATACATTTTTTGGAGAAGACCACGGAGCTAAAGTGCCATTCTCATTATATCAAGACACATGCTACCAACTTGACTTATCACTGGCGATGTTGACCTTCACCGGCTGGC
Source organism: Hystrix cristata (assembly GCA_004026905.1). Lineage (NCBI taxonomy): Eukaryota > Metazoa > Chordata > Mammalia > Rodentia > Hystricidae > Hystrix > Hystrix cristata. The sequence continues at coordinate 7,086 of PVJO010001085.1, forward strand.
TGAGACATCATCCTCGTCTAATCACAAGAAAAACACAAGACAAATTTCAGTAGAAGGATGTTACACAAAATAGCTGACCAGTCCCCCTCAAAACTGTCGAGGACATCCAAAACAAGAAAGGTCTGGGAAACTCTTATCACATCACAACGAGATAGGTGCTATGGACCTGACTTATCACTGGAGATGTTGGCCTTGGCCACCTGGCAGAGATAATGCTTGTTGGGTTTCTCCGACATCAAGATACTCCCCCTCCCATAATTCTCCCACATGTCCACACTCTGTGGAAGGAAGTCACTCAGTGTAGCCCACACTTAATGGAGTGCGTGTTAAGCTCCATGGCCCTGACAGTGGAGTCTCTACATAAATTAGAAGACTTATCCCTTGTTCAAGGGAGAGTTTGGTTTTTGTTTGCTTTTTGCTTTTTTCTTTTTTTTTTTTTTTCCACTGTCCTGGGGATGGAACCCAGAACCTCAAGCATGCTAGACAAACCCTCTACCCCTGAGCTCCACCCCCAGCCCTATTTGTTTTAAACAAACTATTTTTTAGAGTGGTTTTTGGCTCATAACAAAGTTGAGCAGAAGGTACAGAGATGTCGCGTGTACTCTGTCTCTACACATGCAGGATCTCTCCACCACTCTTTATTACAGTCTATAATAATACCTGGCACATTGTGAACATCCAAGGTTCAGAGTGTGCATTAGGATTTACTTGGTGTTGTACACTCTGAGTTTGGACAAATGTGTAATGACGTATCCACCATTATAGCATCCTACAAAATAGTTTTGCTACCCTAAAAATCTTGACCTCATCTGTTCATCTCTCCCTCATCCCAGTTGTTGGCAACAACTGATCTTTTTTACCATCTCAATAGTTTTGCCTGTTCCAGAATGTCATGTAGCTGGAATCATACTTTACACACAATATGCTTTTTCAGATTAGATTCTTTCACTAAGTAATACGCCTTTAAGGTTCTTCCATGCCTTTTCATGACTTGATAGCTTATCTGTTTTTAGTGCTAAATAACATTCTTGGATGTAACACAGTTTATTTATCCAGTTGACCTACATCTTGGGTGCTTCCAAAGTTTGGCAATTATGAATAAAGCTGAAATAAATATCTACGTACAGGTTTTTGTGTGAGCAGAAGTTTTCAGTTCATTTAGGTAAATATCAAGGAGGGTATTTCTGGGTTGTATGGTAAAAGAGTGGTTTTAGAGTGGTTTTTGGCTCATAACAAAGTTTTATAGTTTTGTAAGAAATTGTGCACACCTGTAATTCCAGCACTCAGGAGGCTGAGGCAGGAGGATCACTGCGAGTCTGAAGCCAACCTGGGCAATATAGTGAGTTCAAGACCAGCCTGAACTGCATAGTGAGACCTTGTCTTTAAAAAATATATAGTCTAGGGGCCGGGGATTTAGCTCAGTTATTAGAGTGCTTGCCTTGCAAGCACAAGGGCCTGAGTTCGATCCTCGGCACCACAAAAAAAAAAAAAAATATATATATATATATATATATATATATATATATAGTCTAGTGCAGGTAAATACGTCAACGTTCCAGAATTATCATCTGTCCATATGAAACTTGGCATATATTGTTCTACATAATTGACGTTTCCAGAGTTTTTTCCTTGTTCCTCTTTGTGTTCCACAATATGCTCTCCTCGAATGGTCCCAGCCTCTCCTGTAGCTTCGCTCTCCAGACACCAGCTTACAACTGGCACCATTTTAATTCCAGCTGTGGTCAAAGTTCTTCATTAAAAATTCTCTGGAGCTATTTGATATCTTTCCTTGATGTCTGAGTCAATCTCAGGCAAACTGAATGTGGACTAAGTTCTTCTACTATTGGCGTCCTATCCTCTCTTTCACTCCCTGCCCAAACCCTGTAGGCCTTTCTCTATTCAGAAGGCCATTACCATGCCCAGGTCTTTATCTCTGTTCTGCTCTGTCCCAAAAGAATTATATCCGATCCATTGGTCTCTGCCTTCCCTTACTGTACCTCATCATTTACACAGATTCTGTCCTAAAACCAAATCTGTTCATCTGATTTCCTTGCTTAAAAACCTCCCTTGGAGGTTTCCAGTCTCAGATGAAGTGTGAAAGTTGTCACTCGGTCCTACAAAATAAAAAAGTCAAATGAACTGAAAAATCAACGACTCTTCTTAGATCCATCAGCGAAGGGAGATTACAGATCGAAGAGACAGACAGGTAGATACAGAGAATAACAACCTAACGGATCAGAAATCCCAGCCAATGCTCATCCAGGAAAACTCGAACTATAATTGACAAATTGCTGAAGGGTCGGCGTGAACAAGTCTCAGACATAAAAACTCTGGGGGCACCCAGTTAAAGGGAGAGTCCACAAAGGTTAATGGGTTTTATTTCCAGGAGCTGGACCAGATTTTCACAGTGAATATCCAAGAAAAATCTTCTTATGCTTCCAGCAGAAGGAGGGAAAAGGGAGTGTCTTGAAGTGTATCAGAGCGTTCAGTTCTTCCTAACAAAAATCTGTCCTCAGGACAACTGTTTTACCACAGCCAAAACATGAAATGTGACTTTAAAAAAAACAGTACATGTTTAAATAAAAATTGTTTACAGTAAAAGACACATGGCCATTACTCCCCCTCAAAATGCTCATGCTTGCTTTGCACACACTTGTCCCGTCATTCTTGCCACTTTCTGCAGCGGCTCTGGAAGTCCTTTTTCTTCAGTGTCTTCAGTTGTGCTGTTGTGGCTCCTCAATGTCCAGAATCAGCACAGAACGTTTACCTTTCGTGGTCACTTCAACTTTGGGGTGAAGTTCTACGGTGAGCCAGAAGTTCCACGGTGCCAGATTTAGTGAATAAGCTGGATGAGGACACGTGGTAATATCTTTACAAGGCTGCTTTTCTGTTGGATGGTTCTTGACAGCAGTATACACCATATTTTTTATCATACATGGTAATACACGAAAGAGGATTCCAGAACTGCTTCAGAAAGTGGCGAGAACAATGAGACAAGTGTGTTTGAAGTAAGGAGGACTGTTCTCAGGGGCATTAGTAGCAATGTGTCTGTTACTGTAAAAACTTTTTAAAATTTAAACAATCACCGTATTTTCGATTGCCCCTTGTAAACTATTGGGGTTTTGTCAGAGCCTAACTGAGTTGGATAAAGGGAATGCTCGACTCTAGCCCACTCTAGCTGGAGTAAGCCAGGAATCTAGGGAAAACTCCCTCAACTTGATAAAGAGCATCTGTAAAAATTCTGTAGCTAGTATGACACTTCATGGCAAGAAACTTGAAGCTTTCCACTAAGATTAGCAACAAAGAAAGGGTATCTCCTTTCATCACTCCTTTCCAACACTGTATTGGAACTCGTAGCTAATGGAATACACCAAGAAAAAGAAATAAAAATACACAAATTGTGAAGGTAGAGATAAAACTGTCTTTATTTACAAATGACACGATTATCTATGTGAAAATTGCAAAATAATTGACAACAAAATCTCTTGGAACTTATAAGTGATTATGGTAAGATTGTAGGATGTAAGGCTAATATACAAAAGTCAATTGTTTTCCTATCCACAATGAACTAGTAGAATTTGAAATTAAAAATATAAGCCAGGCATGGTGGCTCACGCCTGTAATCCCAGCACTCTGGGAGCTGACGCAGGAGGATCGCCTGTAGTTTGAGGCCACCCTGAGCTACATAGTGAGTTCAAGGCCAGCCTGAGCTACATAGATAGACATATATGCATATTATATATGTTACATATATATATTCCTTTCTCTTAGCATCCCCAAAAGGAAATACTTAGGTATAAGTCTAACAAAATATGCACCAAAATTACATGAGAAAAACGGTAAAAATTGAATGAAAGAAATCAAAGTGCTGGATAACTGGAGCAATATTGCTTGTGTATGGCTAGGAAGACTCAATATTGTCAATATGTCAGTTCTTTCCAACTTGATCTAGAGATTTAGCACAACTCGAACCAAAATCATGCTGCGTTATCTTGTGGATATCGTTCCCTAAGGTTTTTACGGAGAGGCAAAAGACTAAAGAAAACCTAGGTCTTCCGTTCTTCCCTCTTGAGCCTCAAACCGAGGGGTGAGTCTGCTGCTCCTGCTCTCATCTCTGCCCATGTGCCTGGTGTGTGTTATGATCACCTGCAACCTGGTGCATACCTCAATGGCAGTAGCTGCCCCAGGGGTTGTTCTGGAAGAGCCAGAGTGCGGGGTCACCTGGGTCGTTGGGGCCCCACACTTCCTGGCTCAGTGGAGGGGACCACTATTCCCACTAGGTGAAAGATTGTGACACCAATTGGACATCCTTTGCCTGAAACCCAGTGTATTGTTTTTAAATTTCCTTTGAAGGGGACAGTTATTCAGAGACTTACTGCAACCCAAAAGTTACACTGAAAGACTTAATGAATGCAGTAAAAGCACTAAATGGGGAGCTCGGATTAATTATTGATTTAATTTATATCACAAGGTATTATGAAATTAAGATAAACTCATTGGAGTTCATTGTACTAATAGACTCAGTAGAACAGGATACTTTGTGTGTTAGATGCCTTATTGGTGATGAAGGCTGGGATCCAGGGACAGAAATTCAAGCTTTTGGCGAGGCCCTCTGCCTTTGAATAGATGAATGCGTTCAAAGGACATCAAACCTTAACCTGGGACCCGGGGGATTACGCATCAAGCTGTAGGGACAGTCAAAGCCTTAGGTAGGACTAGATTAGGGAACTGGGCCCCTTTAAAAGGGAGGAAAGAGGGGACCTCTGCATCACAGCAAGCAGCCAGCTGACAGCCTGTGGTTTTGAGACCTGCTTCTGTGTAGTTACACTGAGCTGACAGTCTGTGGTTTCGACACCTGCCTCTGTGCAGGGGACACTGTCGCTCCCAGTGCAGGTGGCCATGCCTACCCAAATTCCCCTATTAGCCCACAAGACCAGACCCCTAGCAACAAGCCCAATATCCAAGCGATCAAGTGTTGACCCTCAGGGAGATGCAAATGGGACCCTTACCCCATAAACCAAGACGGCCGCCCCAGATTCGGTGGTGTCCCAGCTCTGGGGCCCACCGCTCCTGTGGCTCTTTACCACTTCCTCTTGCAATAGCTACAGTAAAATTACTTTTGCTTCGCACTGGTCTTCTGTTCTGACTCCTCTTCCTCTTTCTACGTCAGAGAGCGACGAGCTCAATGAGGGTGTGTCTGGGAACCCTGGACTCCAGATCCGCCAGATATAACAAAGCAAGCCTGAGGGGAGTGACACTGTGGTTCCAGGGTGCCATTCCAGTCACCATGAAGTCAGCAAAGAGGATTGTGCAGTGTTCATGGCACCCAACCATTGACTCTAGAAAAGTAACTAATATACCAGGCAAATAATGAAGGGCAGGGAGGAGTTCAGTCAGGCAAGCCGGATGGCAAGATGGTCAAGGAGGGTGGCTGAGTTGTGGGAACAGCCTGAGCAGGAGGTCACTTGGTCTGCGTGCCGCAGAGTAGGGAATTTTATTTGGTTTTGGTTGGGAACCAGGTTGTTAATCTTGGAACTGACAGTGGCATGGGCAGCCATTGGGTGGGGGCCTGGGGTTGAACCCGGCAAGGCCTCTTTGGTTTTGGAGGACTATTGCTGCCACTGTTGTCATGGAGTTAACTTGGTTTTGAAGGTTGGAGAGTTTGATTTGTTTGAGACTTTTGGTACCTGCTTGGAGAGAGCTGTGAAACAGTGAATGGAGACTTGCAGCCTGGCTGGCCCAGTGGCAACAGCAGTGGTTATTTTGATTCCTGCCAAAAAGGGAATTAACTGAACAGTCCAAGAAAATTGTATTAGTTACTTTTCTAGAGTCAATAGTTTGCAAGAGAGCAGATTTAATACAGGACAATTGTAAGTTACAACCTTCACACACAGAAGCCAAATGCAGGAAGAGTACAGAATGTCTGTTTATGCACTGGAGACCCGAAACATCCAATCAAAGGCTGGGAGCCCACTTCAATGTCCCGTGTATGCCCGTGTCTGCACTGAAAGGCTGAAGAAATCTATACTGGAGCCAGGATACGATGCTCGCAGCAGAGATGAAGACCAGAGCTCCCCCGAAGCAACAGCAGCTATACTTGACAACAGCAAGGCCCCAAGCTCCTTCTGCGACGAGAACAGCTGAGTCCCCTTCGGGAAAACCAGCCTCAACAGAGCTTCTCCTGGGAAAGAGCTGGCCACTGTCTTTTGCTCCCATTCTCCTTTATGTTGCATCGGCAACAATCCTCAGGTGGATATTCTATACCCAGAACTGCACCAACTCCATCCAGCTGGGTGTTGCTGCTCAAGGAACCACAATAATACGTCCACCACATTCTCACTAACTCTGACTTTGAGCAGTCAATTATCTTTAAATATAATTTTAGTCCCAGTTTAGAACGAACTGGACACAAACCGAAAAGAATCAGCCACAGATGATAAGTAGTATTTGACCTGACATGCATTTGGCCACTGAGATAAGGGCTCAAGATCCAGAACCTCCAAACTCTGAAAATCATGGTTAGATATTTAAAAAACTCTCACATTCCCATCTCCTTGAACATATGTGGCCTTGACCTACCCATTTACCCTATATGGTGCCTATGCATTGGCCGTGCTCGCCAAAATGGTCATGTTTCTCTCTTTTGTCTGCTGCAAACTTCTGCTAGGCTTCTGCCTCTTGTGACCACCTCCTTTGCCACCGCGTCACATGGTCCTGACTCGGGATAGGGTGGCCTGGTGAGAACCCAGGAAGAGTCCTCCAGACCCGATGAATTTGAAGACACGAATTCTATTTTTTTACAACCAAGAGTTCCTGCAAGTACTTAGAAAAACATAAGCATAGTGAGCATACAGAGCAACCACTGTCGGGTCTACTTTGACTGTGAAGGTATAGAGGCCAGCAGAAGGACCACAAAGTAGGAGCCATAACTAAATGGAACTTGTAATTAATATAAAATTTAAATGGAATCCACAAAAGAGATTGCCCTGCAGAGATCATATCCATGGAGAATTCAAGCTGCTCTAGTCGATTTTAATTACATTTCAGAAATAGAAGCCTGCAAACGGGATAGAAATAGATGGCTTAGAGGAATCTTTTGCTCCATTGACAAATTTGTAATATTCTCAACCTATCAAAATCTGAAGGGAATTTTTAGATGTTGGTAGGGAAGCATTCTAAAGACAGCTATCAGAAACAAGATCCAAAATAAGTGTGTTAGTACAGTTTGAAGTTGGTGGTAGTTTTTTAGGAGAGTAGGCACCATGGACATTTATGTCATGGGTAGTAAGGAAATGTGAGTATCATCTACATTTTTTAAAACTTTCTTTGTCCCTCTTTGGAATTTTCAGGTCAAAATTTCTGACAAGTGCTCTTATCTTTTGAGCTTGCAAAGTAAAAATGAATATAAACATTTATGTAACATAGGCTTTTCTATCCCTTTGGTGGAAAGGTCAGGAATAGTGAAGAGCTCTAATTGCTAAATCACACCTATTTCTATATCTTCTTTTATATTGTGTGCCATGAACTGAACAGCTGCAGGTGGCTTTCCAAATAATAATCCTGAATTTGTTTCCTAGGGTTAGTGTAACACATTGCCACAAACCTGGTGACTTAAAACAGAAATTTGGGGGTTGAGGATTTAGCTCAGTGGTAGAGCACTGGCCTAGCGAGCACAAGGCCCTGAGTTTGAACCCCAGCACCCCCTCCAGAAAAACCCCAGAAATCTATTCTCTTACAGTTCTGCAGGCCAAAAGTTTGAAAGCAGTTCACTGGGCTGAAATCAAGTGTCTCCGTCTGTCTCCGCCTTTTCCAGGTCATGGTGGCTGCAGTCACACGTGGGTTTGTGCTGACGTCAGTCCCACCTCTGCCTCAGTGGTCGCATTGCCTTTTCCTCCTCTGAGAGTGCATAATCTCCTTCTGCCTCCCTCTTGAGTCACAAGGACCCTTGTGACACTCGGGGCAAATCTATCTATCATAATTTGGGACTTTTTCTTTTAATCACATTTGCCATATAAAGTAGCATTCCCGGGTTCCAGGGTACGGAGATATCTAGATCTATAGATCTATATCTCTATCTATCAACAGTTAATGAGATTCATCAAGTAGAAAGTACTGGGTAGGCATGGGCTGTACCATACCTTCATTTATTCCTGTCATCCAAGAGGTACAAAGAATTATTACCTTTTTTTTTCAGTACTAGGGATTGAACCTAGGGCCTTTGCACTGAGCTACATCCCTAGCCATTTTTTTTTTAAATTTTGATACAAGGTCTCACTAAATTGCCCAGGCTGGGATTACAGGTGTGCGCCACCATGCCTGGCTGTTATCCCATTTTATAGATGAGGAAACTGAGTCTTAGAGAGGTAACTTGTCCGTGCTCACACAGGTGGCCCCAAAGCTCAATCTTTTGGTTATAGGAAAAATAAGGACCAGGAATTAGTACATTTGAAAATTACCCTTCTAGTAGTATCAGTAGTAGTAAGTAGAGCCCAGGCCCAATCCATCACTGAGCTTTGGACCCACATGGGCAGGTTTGGAGGCCTGGCAGTGGGCGGAAGTCCTACTTGCATGAAAGGTGGTGATGGACAGCTCTTACTTTGGCCGACCCAGCTCTTACTTTGTTATTTCAACAATCAGCAAGATATCCATTTTTCCTGTATTAGCACCATGTTTCCTTGGAGAGACCACCACCTGTCCTATTCAATCTACTTGTGGTTCTGGTGGGATAGCTCATTACCCTACCTGCTTTCCCTGGCCATAAAAGTTGACACCCGCACTAGTCATCTATTGCTGGCTCAGGGTGTCTCCTGAGGCAGGAGTCCAGATGTCAGCTGGGACTGCAGTCATCTGAAGGTGTCACTGGGGCTGGAGGATCCACTGCCAGGCTCCTGCACATGGCTGTTAGCAGGAGGCTGGGTTTCTTACCACGTGAATCTCTCGGGACATGGCATCTGGCTTCCCCGAGAGTGAGTGATCTAAAAGAAGAGCAAGAAGAATCTGCAGTGCCTTTTATGACCTTATATAAGAAGTCATGCACCGTCACGTCTGCTTTATGCTATTGGTCACACGGCCCGGCCCGATACAATGTGGAAGGACATTATGCAAGGGTGTAAATATCAAGAGGTAGGGTCCTTGGGGGTCATCTTGAAGGTAGGCGACCCTAACACTTGATTCTGTTACCCCATCCCGTGGCCCCTGATTTGTTCAGGGAATGGGCAAAGCCAGAGAGTGTGGATCTCTGAGAACCCTATCTATGGGTGCTGGGAACTTTCCCTTGAACCTCAAACTTCGACGCTGAGAGCCTGAAGGTTTCAGGGTCATATTCCTATGACATGGAGGAAACCCTTAGAGATTGGGAGAGAAAGGGGCCAGAGGGAAAAGCATAACAAAGAGGGAAAGTGTCCTGGCAATGCTTTGTGGGCCTTTGGATACCTCCATGCCCGATGTTTGCTCCTGGATTCCCCAGTAGCATAAAGCAGTTCACTACTTTCTTCTTTTCCATTCTTTTTCTTTCTTTCCTTTTTTTCCCCTTAAGCCTGTTGACTTGGGTCTCTGACTTTGGAACTGAAAGGCCCTGGATTCACTCAAAGTTTGAGGAGCCTCCTAGAAATTAACTCATGCCACAGGAACAGAGAATCACACTCAGAGCATGCCGGAGCCTTAGCTATGTGATAATCGCTAGAACGGCATTGCTTTCACAAATGTATCTCAGAGCTTTGCTTTCTTAGGACTGAGACTCGACTCTATGGATAAAAGAGGAACATTTTTAAAAAGGGGTAGGGGAGGCTGGGTGTGGTAGCACACATCTGTAATCCCAGCAGTCTGGGAGGCTGAGGCAGGAGGACAGCAAGTTTGAGCTCGGCCTGGGTAATTTAGAGATTTAGTGTGACCCTGTGTCCAAATGAAAAAACAGAATAATAATAAAAGGATGAAAAGGCTACAGATGTACTCAATGGAAAGGCCTTAGGCTCAATTTCCAGTAACACACACACACAAAGAAAAGAAAATAGTTACACTATAAACGCTGTAGAAGCTTGAGGCAAAAGTAGTCCTGATCTTGTGTCAGGACCCAATGTCATTGGGTCACACCAAACAGAGAGAGCGGTACTTTCACTGTTTATGTACAAAACACAAACAGACTTTGCAGCCTTGCTAACCCCAGCTCGAACACAGCGGATGCAAGGGTGACAGGGGCTGCAATTGCCAAGTAGCCAAGACCCGACGCTGGGCGTGGCCTGCAAATGTTCTCGCAAGAGCTGATGACTTCTTTTGTGGTCCTGGGGCTTGAGCCCAGGGCCTTCACACTAAGCTACACTCCATCCCCGCTCCCCCGCCCCCATTTTAGAAAGGGTCTCAATAAGTCGCTAAATTGCATGGACTGGGTTTGAATTTGTAATCTTCCTGCCCCAGCTTCCCAGAGTGCTGGAATTACAGGTGGGCGGCACCGTTCCCAACGACCTCTTTTGGTTTCTTTTCACACACAACATAGACAATTCCTTCTGAGCGCCCTCTTACCCCACCTGGATTTTGTACTGTTTCAGTCTCATCCCTGGGGAGCTTTGCTCTGGAAAGGTCCAAGCACAGAATTTTGCCCCCAAAATCGTTGAGAAGATCAAAGCCTAGTTGAATGGAAGCATTCTTTTTGGTGGTATTAAATAAACACATGGATACTCTTAAGTGAAATAAATCAGTCACTCATGAGTACACATCAAATTGTTTCTCTGATATGAGAAACTGTAAGTGTACATAAAGGCAAAGAGCTATAATAGATATTAGGTAAAAGAAAGATAATATTCAAAAGAGAGGAGAACTAGAAAGAGAGAAAGGGAAAAAGAAGGAAGGGAAAAGGGAAAGAAAGGGGAAAGAGAAAAAATGGAAAAATGTAAATAAACCTGGTATAAATAAGAAAGGGGGGAACAGAAGAGAGAGCTGGGGAAGGGATGAGGGACCACGATACATCATGTACAGGTACAAAATAACCATGATAAATGTGATCATTATGTATGCAATGTACCAATACATGTTCTTGGTAAAAAATTTAAAAATAAACACATGGTAAAATTCAAAACTGTAGATCATTAAAGTGCCCAAAGAAATCGAAAAATATTTATTTAAATTCTCTTAAAGAACATTTAGGCTTTGGCAAAGTTTCAGCTACATAGAACTTCAGAAGTCCATTAGTGTTATACACTAACAAAAATAGACCATTTTTCCCTTCAAGGGAAGAAGCAGTTCTTAGAAAATTCTGCGCATGGCAGTCACTTTCGGGTGCCTGCTTGCTTTTAGACACTAGATGGCACCGTGGGACAATCTAAAAGATCGTTTTTAAAGCAGTTTGGAGTGCTTGACCTCTCAATTTAGCGAGACCCTACCTCAAAATAAAAAATAAAAAAGAGGCTGGGGGTGTGCAGCTCAGTGCGAAGGCCCAGACTTCAACTGCAGTACAGTACTGCAAACAAACAAGCAAACCAACAAAAACCTTACTATCCATCTGCAGGGGTTAGAAGATTTAGCTTCTGGATAAGAAAAATGAAATTACCTTTTGGAGGATGAGAAAGAAGTTCTTTTTACAGGTGTCTATTTTCTTTTTGTTGTTGTTGTTGTTTTTGAGACAGGGTCTCGCTTTGTAGTTCAGGCTGATCTTGAACTCGTAGCAATCCTCCTGCCTCAGCCTCCCGAGTGCTGGGATTACAGGTGTGAGGCACCACGCTCCCCACGTGTTCTTTTTCTGGAAGGCCTCATAGAGCGGAAGCGTGGAGGGGAACCCGGGTCCAAGGACTAAGAACTCACTCGTGAGCCTCGTCTAGAAAGATGCCCCGTATGCTGATCTCGCTTCCTCGGCCCCTGCGAGCATGCAAAATGGCACCACCAGGGTTGTGCTGAAGAGTCCCTGCCCTGACAGGTGTACCCCTCTGTTCTATCTCCTCACTACTGAGATGCGGCCCCCGGATCCACAGCACTGACTTCACCTGACAGCTTGTTAGAAATGCAGAATCTCAGACCCCCGAAACAGATCCCATTCACTGGGCAATACCTTCTTAGCTGACCTAAAGTTTTAACCAACCCAACCCGACCCGGCCTAATGTAAGCTAACCAAGGCAATTAAAGTGTGTGTTTCCTTTAAGAAAAAACTTGCTCTTGTAAAATACGAGGTAAAATAACTTGTGAGTGCCTGCTACTTTTAGCCAGCAGATGGCACTGTGGAACAACTAGAAACAGCGGTGAGTCGGACAGCCTGCAGGAAGACGACGGAAATAAACATGATGGAACACAGCAATCCTTGGCTTGATCTGGACCTATTTAAAATCTACATCTCCAAGGAATTCTGCTAGATGAGGGAAAATAATATGGGCTGTGGGCAAAATGGTGAAAAAGAAGACAAGAACTTTCCTTTGGAAAATCCCTTGAATAGTCCCTTAAAATCTTTTGGACTAGTATTTAAAATACGAATGCTCCTGGGAAGCAACCCATTTCATCATCATTAATTCCTTTCTGGTCATTGATTTATCACCTTACTTTGTAATACCCCGAGAGTAAGGAAATCTCCCTGAACAGGCAAGAGTCACCAAGGAGGTCAAGGCTGCTGCTCAGGGGCCAAGCTGTGTCCCAGGGGAGGGGACTCTGGAAGGACAGGGACCTGGCTCCAAAGGCAAATGCCCACTGGCTGGCTCAGGGGATTTCCGGTGTCAGGATGGAGGTCAGACGGCGTAGATACGCTGAGCTTGAGGCGGGAGCACGATGCTCGACCTCCTCCATGGACATGCTTCACGGGGCGGTCTTGGTCACAGCCCCACACAGCCTGTCTCTACATTGTCACCCGCTGCCATGCCCTGTTAAAGATGCCTGGAAACTCGATTATGGGGCATCTGAAGAACAGGAAACTAAGCCAGGCATGATGGTGCATGCTGGGAGACAGGTAGGAGAGTTGCAAGTTTGAGCCTGGCCTGGGCAACTTAACAATTTAGCAAGATTTGGTCTCAAAATAAAAAATAAAAGAGGACAGTGGACGTAGCTCAGTGCAAAGGCTCTGGGTTCAAGCCCCAGTACCGAAAAAGAAAGAAGGAAGGAAGAAAAGAAAGAAAGAGAAAGGAAGGAAGGAAGGAAGGAAGAAAGGAAGGAAGGAAGGAAGGAAGAAAGAAAGAAAGAAAGAAAAAGAAAGAACCGGTTCAATTTAATTTTCAGATAAAACATAAAGATGAATGAAGTTTTAGTGTAAATATGTCCTATGCAATATTTAGAAGAAACATACTGAAATTTTATTTAGTGTTTATCTGAAATTCAAGTTTAGCTAGACAGCCTGTATTTTATCCAGCAACCCTACTGCTGGCCGGAGTGGGGCAGGTCGTGACTTTCTCATCTCCCTTTTTGTCTTCTGCTGGGCCTCCCAGGGCCAGACTCCACCAGGAAGCCGAGGGCAAAGGAGTCTGGAGGTGCTGGGACCTATGAAGAGAAAGAGGAGGAGCAAGTGTGCACATGTGCAGCGGCAGGGAGGTGGGCCGTAACTGTTCTCTACAATGTTTTTATTTTCCTTCCTTTCAAAATTTTTGAAACAAATTTAGTTAAATATTAGCATCTGTAAATCTGGGAATTGGTAGCATGGTTGTCTGTTATATTCATGTCTGTATTTTTCTATGTCTAAAATATTTTAAAATTTAACATGTTAACTACTGTGCAGATAGTATTCAACCACAATTTTTGTGCTTGGCACTGAGCATAGAAAGATGTGGAGAGTGGGGCTGGAGATTTAGCTCAAGTGGTAGAGCGCTTGCCTAACAAGCACAAGGCCCTGAGTTCCATCCCCAGCACACCCCCCCAAAAAAAAGATGTGGAGAAAACTGAGAATTTGACATGCCAATGCACGAAATCTAACGAGTAGAGGACTGATTCTTAAATGAATGGCATTAAAAAGAAGCTGTTATAAGCCAGGAGTGTGGCACACATCTATAATCCCAGCACTCTTGGAGGCTGAAGCAGGAGAGTTGCAAGTGTGACCCCCAGCTTGGGCATTTTAGTGACTTAGCAAAACTGCCTCAAAATAAAAATAAAAGGACTGGGGATGTAGCTTAGTGTGAAGGCCCTAGATTCCACCCCCAGGACTGTAAAAATAAAATAAAACAAACTGCTACAGTTCGGAAGAGTGAAAGGACACTGGGCTAGATAAGAGATCCCGAGAAATTTTCAAGGAAGAGTCAGGACAGAACGGAGTCCTGGAGGCTGGCTAGAATTTGCATCATGGATGTATAAGAGGTTAACACCGTGTAACAAAATGAAATTTTGTGAAACACGGTGGCCCCACAGTGTAGGACCCCTAAAGGGTCAGCAAAGTGTTTGGGCATCCACAGAAATGGCTCAGGATGTAGAACTGGTTGGAGCAGGACTCTGTTTGGCCTGTAACTTCTCCCCACTGGACTTCTGTGTGTATCTCCATCCACCAGGCAAAGAACAACCTCCCAAAGGCCCCCCAGGACCCCCTAGGATCCTGCATCTTTCTTTGTGGAGTGTGGGCAGTCAGGGAGCTTTTCTTAGCTAAGCAATGACACGATCCAAGCTGTGATTTAGGCAGATTAGCTTGGCAGCTCCACACATGATGGACTGAAGGGGAGAGAGAGAAGCCATTTGGAAGCCAAAGCCATTATTGGAAGACACATAGAGGTAAGGCCCCGAAAGAGGACCACGGCCGCAGGAGTGAAAATACGGGAAGAAATGAAAAGATCCTGGGAAATCACTGTCAGAACTTAGCAACTATTGCGTCCAGAAGACTAAGGAGAGACTAAGGAGGGTTCCAAGGGTCCGGAGAACAGTAGTATCTTTAAAGATAATAAGTGGCCTTGAAAGAAGCAGGCATCTTTGAGAAGATCAGAAGTGCATTTGTATACATTTTGTGTCTAGAGTGGCATGTAAGTGGCCAGTCCGTTAAGCAGGAGATTTGAGACTGAGGGCCTGAGAGGCAAATGAGAGTGCCAATTCAAATTTGAATGTTACATGCTTTTTCAGATGAATCACTGGGAGAGTTTCTAAAGGTCCCTAGCTTTCTCTCAGTTGGGGCCAGTTGCAGATGCCCAGGACCTGGAATCTTTGCCAATCTTTAATTTGCTCAGAAAGCTGTCGTTTTGCCAGTTCTCTCATTTCTCCTCTATCTTGAAATGATCCAGATAATTGTGCCACCCTCAGCCACCACACAGCATGTTTCCGGACTTTCCACTGGCCATCACATAACTCTGCCAAAGGGCGTTCTGGAGTCATGCAGCCGGGTTTCAATGTGGGCTCCATCAATTACTACCTGTGACTTTGAGCTGATTACTGAACCTGCCACACTTGATTCAGTTCATAGCCCCAGGCCTTAGCACAACGGCGAGTACAATTCGTATGTATTGAATTGGATCAGGTTTTGCAAGTTCCTGGCTCCACAGGTTAGTCTTGCTTTGCTTCCATGTTTTCATTCTGTCTGCACCATGATGGGTTTTCGTTTTGTTTTATTTTAGCAAAAAAGCAGGTTATCTTGACCATGTGTGAAGAACAGAGAGAACTGGCACAGTAACTAGAGGTAATGAGAGGCTTTTCCAGGCTGGTGAAGCCCCTTTGTATTTGGAGAGTGGAGGAAGGAACTGATGTAGGTCCAAAAGCTAGAAAGGAAAGGACCCTCGCAGGACTGATAGAGGCCGAGGGGGCGGGAAGGATTTAAATCATGAGGCCCAAGGGAAGGAGTTTGTCTTTCTGTTACTGAAACATATTTTTAAAACTTCTTTCAAAGCAATACAGATTTTAAATAGTAATTAACAGTAATTAGCTGAAAAGCCGTCATGCCAAATATATCATTTCAAACTGATCCTTCCCTGAACCCTAAAATTCGCATTCACAGACTGATAAAAGTATACATGCTGGCATTGTACACAGATGCCTAAAAAGGATTTAACAAATTCATTCAACTTGAGTGACTCTACCTAGAACTTCTATTCAAGAGGAACTTCTATAAAGCTAAATGGGTTACTGAAATCACCTGGAGTACAGTCTGGAGTGTTTTTTTAATTAACATTTTATTTTTTAAAAAAATTTCAAAATGAAAATATTATGACAAAGCCATCCACAGTGGTGCCTATAATCCTAGCTATTTGGGAGGCTGGAGGCTGAGGCAGGAGGATCACAAGTTTGAGGCCAGCCTGGGCAACTCAGGGAGACCCTGTCTCGAAAGAAAGAAGGAAAGAAAGAAAGAAAGAAAGATTGATTACATGAATATTACGGTGAATTCCTGACTTCTTTCCCCTAGAATTCCCCCACTGTTAACATTGTACTCTACGTACTATATCTCTGTCTTCATATATTATACACGTTGGCCTTATTACTAATATGTATATAATTTTCTTTTTGCAAGAGTAAATTAATTATAATCTTCTTCACTAAATACTTCAGTATGCAGCTCTTAAAAACAAGAACATGTCCTATGTACTATAGGGCAGTAATCAAAATCAAGAAATTTAGTATTGATACAGTACTTTGTCTAATATACAGTTCATATCCAAATTTCATGGAGCATCTCAATACTATTGTTTGTGGCAACTTCCTCCCTCCCCGGTGAATGATCTAATTCAGGATCATGGGTTATATTTAATCTCATGAGAGGTTTGCCTTTAAACAGAGGAGCGACACAGCTACTAAAAGTGAAGAAGGAAGGAAAGGACAGACTTGGAGAAAACTAGTCACATTTGATGATCAGATGTCAGCAAAGCATAAGGAAGGGCATTAACCGAGGATAAGGGAGATGGATAGAATTAGGAACTTGAAGAGAAAGACTTGTTTTAGAAGAAATGTCAGTTAGAAGACCACACAATGGTACTTAACATTCAGCTGAAGTGGGACCACCTAAGCTTTTAGAAGCATTCTTACCTTGTGACATCTTCTAGAGATGGCCGATAGGCCACGTGAATAGAAAACAAGATTTAGAAAGGTTTAGAGGTTGAAGGTGTAACTCAACGGTAGAGTGTGTGCTTAGTATGCACGACACCTGAGTTCAATTCACACACACACACACACACACACACACACACACACACACACCAAATTTTAGTGTGGAAGTTTGGAAGGACAGACTTGGCAGAATGTTAAAATGAGGTTTGGCCATTAGTGAGGAATGCGCTGAGATGGTTAAAAGGGCAATCAAGACTGGAAGGGAGTTATGTGTGGGTTTGGATAAAGTGGAGAATTTTGAAAATTAAATAGTAAAAAGCTGTGTTGGGTTTTTACTGTCTAATTCAGGCAGCCAGGTGAAAGTCAAGGAGTTGGCATTGTAAATCTGGATTTTTTTTTCCCTGTGGTATTGAGGGCTGAACACAAACCCTTTGCACTGAGCTACAGTCCCAGCCCTTTTTATTTTTTTCATTTAGACATAGGGTCTTGCTAAGTCACTAAATTGCTCAGGTTGGCTTGAACTTGTGATCTTCCTGCCTTGGGCTCCCAGAGTGCTGGGATTACAGGCATGTGCCACCCTGTCTGGCTACGTGCTGACTTTATAATGATATTAACTAACACCTAATTGGCACTTTCTGTGTGCCAGACACTGTTCCAGATACTTCATATGTGTTAACGTGTTCAGTCCCCTCAATGATCCCAGCAGGTAGGTGTGATTAGCATTCTTCAGTTTTTAGATCAGCACTTAAATAAGTTGCCCTTGATCATGTAGCTAGGGCTGGCTGAGCCAGAATTTGATGTGCTAA
Source organism: Hystrix cristata (assembly GCA_004026905.1). Classification (NCBI taxonomy): domain Eukaryota; kingdom Metazoa; phylum Chordata; class Mammalia; order Rodentia; family Hystricidae; genus Hystrix; species Hystrix cristata. Next base: position 24,794 of record PVJO010001085.1, read on the forward strand.
ACACGCACTCTGCCTCTGAACTACACTCCAAGACCCAGAATTTGAATTTAAGCAGCCTGGTCCCAGAGACCACCCTCTTAGCCACTGTCTTCCTGGAAAGGATAGGGAGAAGCCAATGGGTTTATGTTATGGGGTTGAACTATGTTGCCTGAAATTTATATACTGAAGCCCTAACCCCTCATTTACTGGACTATAACCTCATTTAGAAATAGGTCATTGCAGATGTTGGTCAGGATACAGTCATACTGGAGTAGTAGGGTGGGTCCTTAATCCAATATGACTGGTGTCTTTATAAAAAGGAGACCTTTTTTAAAACAGGAGAAGTTTATTTTGGCTACACTAGCAGTCCATGGTCAGCTGGCTTCAAGGCAGACAGCATGGTGGAAGGGCCTGAGGGGAGGAAAGCCGCTCACCTCATGGCAGCCAGGAAGCAGAGTGTGATGGGAGGAACAGGTGAGGGAGATACACCCTTCCCCAGTAGCCTGTTTGTTCTGACCAAGCCTCACCACCCAGCAGCCAGTCAGCTATATTTCCCCATAATCCAGTCATAGAAAGGGGACATTTGGACATAGACAGGAACTCGGGGAGAATACCATGTCAAGACAAAGGCAGAGACTGCTGAGAAACCAGATCACCTGCAAACTGCCAGAAGCTGGGTGACAGGCATGGAATAGGTTTTCCCTCACTGCTCTTGGAAGGAGCCAACTCTGCCCTCACCTTGATCACAGTCTTCCGGCCTCCAGAACCAGATGACCGTCCACTTTTGTTCTTTAAGGTTCTCTGTGGTGGTTTGCTACAGCAGGCCGGGCAGTTTACCACAGCAGAAGTGTCCCCATTGCACTGGGCCACAGGATTGTCCCTAGAGACACCTGCTCCTGAGTCTTACAGGAAATGGCCCACACGTCAGTGTTTCTTTGCTGGAGAACAGGCAAGAGGGAGGGAACGCGAAGTGCTGTACAGTCACAGAGGCCAGCTAGTGGGGGCAAAGGGAAAGGAGGCAAGCTTGTTTGGTTTTAAGATCGAGCGGGCTTCAGAGTTAAGAAATGATGAGAGATTAGGGCATCAAGCCGAACAGGTAAATGGCTCAAAGTCCAGGAGATGGGATTTTGATGAATTTGGCCATGGAAAGAGGAGCCTGGGGATGGGGGACTTCAATACCATAAATAATCTCTTCAGGCCCCACGTCTGTGCAAGTTTCTTCAAATACACCCATGAGCCAAAGAAAAGCAGTATGCCGATGTACATACTATCTTTAGGAGAGGCTGCCAAGACTAGCTTGTTGCTCTCAGCCCCTCGTGTTAGCCCGCGAGGGTTGCCATAACAAAATACCAGTCTGGGTGGCTTAAACAACACATGTTTATTTTCTCGCAGTTCTAGAAGCCAGAAGTCCAAGGTCAAGCCATCAGCAGATTTCCTTTCTGTTGAGGTCTAGCTCCTGGCTTGCAGATGGCCCCCTTCTTACTATGCCCTCACGCACTTCCTCTGTGCATGCACACCTCTGGGGTCTCTTTCTCTTTTGACAAGGGTGCCAGTCAGACTGGATTGCAGCCTGACCCAAAGGGCCTCATTCCATCTCGGTCACCTCCCCAAAGGCCCTATCTCCAAATACAGTGACGTCGAGGATGAAGGCCTCAATACGTGAATTTCGGGGTAACATAGTCAAGTCTGTAACACTTTTGCTATGAAAAATTTGGGGGTCATCTTTGTAGTAAAGAGAACAGGCTGGAAAATTTCAAGGCGCGCCATTGGTATAGTAAGGTAACTTAGATGGGACAGTCAAAAAGGGAGAAAATCACGAAGCTTGGTTGTAGAGATGTCGAGTGCGCATGTGCGTGTGTGCGCGTTGTACTGGGGTTTGAAACCAAGGCCTTTGCCCTGAGCTACATCTCTAGCCTTTTTTTTTTTTTTTTATGGGGAGACAGGGTCTTGTTAAATTCTTATGGTGCCCAAGCTGGGCTGGAACCTGTGACCCTCCTGTCTCAGCCTCCCAGAGTACCAGGATTATGGGCACGTACCACACCTGACTATGGAGAATTGTTTTAATTGTAAGTGGAGAATGCAAGAGTGAGAGCTTCATGGCCCTTGCAGGGCGGGAAAGCTGTTACAAGTGAGAGGAAAGGGGAAAATGGACTCCAAGAAGTATGATGGGAGTTGCAAATCAGGCCAGCTTTGTCATTCCCTCAGGACACGGGGGTGGCTCCTTTGGGAGGCTCAGCTGTACCTTATGAATGACTCAGTGTGTAGACTGGATTAGGCAGGATGCTGATTTTTCTATAGTTTACAAAAGAAGCAAAGTGGCTGGGCATGGTGGTGCATTCCTATAATCCCAGCCCTTAGGAGGCTGAGGCAGGAGGGTTGCTGGGAGTTTGAGGCCAGCCTGGGCTACATAGAAAGACCCTGTCTCAAACAAACAAACAAAAAAGCAGAGACACAGAGAGAGAAAAAGAGAGAGAGAGAGAGTAGGAGAAGCAGAGTGGCCAGAATTGGAAAGAGGGTGTGTGTTCAGGGTTCTGTCCATGCTTTACAAATTGTCTCAGCTCAGGTATCTCAGGAGCAGACACTGCTGCAACTGTACAAAATGCAAAGCCCCAAACGAAAAATGAGTGCATTACATGTGAAATACAGACAGGATTTCCCAGATGGCGTCAAATTGGCACCATTGTTTCCTCAAATTGTTCAGCTCTGCCTAATTCTTTCTCATTCTGACATTCTGAAAGAAACCTTTGGAAGCACATTTAATGTGCCAGTAGGGCAGAGAAAGCTTTTGGTTGCCGAGTGAACACAGGCCAGGTTGCATCCATTTCACTGATAGTCATGTTACGGTAATAAAACCTGACACTTTTTGAGCTCTAATATAAGGAAAATACAGTTACAAAGAAACCGAGACTTAAAGAGGTGGAGGTACTTGCCAGGGTCTCTGTGCCGGGGAGCAGCAGAGCGTGCGGCAAAGCAGGGGTGAGCACGTAGGGAACCACAGGGTGGGCCATGTGCACTGGTTTCCCACACTGCACCCACGTTCTTGCGGTCTAGAGAGATTTGCCAGACCTTCATTAATACATAAAGGAATTTAATGCACATTATCTGAAACTCATAGTTTTAGAAAATTTTAAGGGTTATAAACTTTGATTAACACCTGATGTGTGGGGGGGAGAAGAGGGGAAGAAGAAGGAAGAGAAGGATGGAGGAGGAGGGGAGAAGAAGGCTAGAGAAGGAGAAAGGAAGAGGTGGAGGAGGAGAAGAAGGAGGAGAGAAGAGGCGAAGGCTGCCACTTACAAAGAAGTTTTGTTGCAAAAGTTGTTTTTAAATTGATGGCATGTTTTTTAGAAACAGGGTTGTGGAAGTTGACTGAGGGCCCAGGTCAGGCTGGAAAAGTACATTTAATGAGCACTGCAGAAGCACAGTAGTGGAATCACAGAGCCGAGGCAAATTTTTAATAGCAGTGATCCTGTGGGAAAATGTGTCAAAGATGGAGACTTGGAATGTGGCAGAGCTCTCGCTCTGGACCCTCCTATCCTTCCCCGCCCACTGCAGGGTAGCAAGGCTTCTACGCCCAGGAGCAGAGGTGTGAGATATGACAATGGTCTAGGATGAGTTGGGAGCAGGCCTGGGGCCCCGGGTAACTGTGGGGAGTCATAATGGGGCCTCTTCTGAGCCCTCAGACGCTTGCTGAGCCCTTCTTGGTTCTTCAGCTTCACCTGGTGAGAGCCTGCTGCCCCCTTTGCTGCCAATGCCATCGACTTTCTTCCTGGCCCTTTCTGGCGCAGCACATGGTCTGTATGTTTATTCTTTCTATTCCTGTTCCAGAAGTAACCACATAACATGTTAAATGTAGCCTATTTTAGAATGGCAGATCTTTGGCTCTGCCTCTGTTTTACCTTAAGAACTATGAGCTTTTCAACTGTGACAAGATGGATAAAGTCAGGGGTCAATGGCTAGGCAGATGGTTGAGAAACAGGAACATCACTGGTCAGTATGTCTCCAGTGACGAGGATGATACGAAGTGGTCCCTAATTTTAAAAATGCCCTTCCACTCCTCATTTCCTCCTATAATAGTTCCTCTTTCTCTATTTAATATGACATGAATTTATAGTGAAAACATAAAGTAAGAATGAGAATTGTCACAAGTTGGGTTCTCCAGGAAGCAGACTCTGAGATGGACACAGATGTTTATTAGGAAGCACCCTTGGGGTCAACCCCTGTGGAAGGAAGGGGAGGGATTCTGGAGTGGGCAGCTGCTATGCAGGCCCAACTACAGATCTGGGGAAGGGCTAGAGCTCCAGCCTGGGTTGGGCCAAGATGGACAGGGCTTCGTCACCTTGCATCTGTTGATCACCGGATGCAGGTCACCAGGGCGAGGTAGTTCTCTCTGCAACTAAGACACCTCCTGAAAAGGTTCCCAGCTGCCGGGGTAACAAACCCTTCATCAAAGGGGGCTCAGTGAGGTGTACTCACATGCCTACCATGGCACTTAAAAATGGGTGACAGATATGAATTGTTAGTGTAAAAACAAAAAGCACACTTGCTTAGATTGTTGTGATTCCTCCTCGACAGGATTTTAAAAAGAAATCCCATATCCGTCAGTGATCACTCCTCACTTCCCCCCAGTCTTAGGTAACCATCAATCTAATCTCTGTCTCTATGGATTCACCTATTCTGGATACATCATATAAATGGAACCACATAGTATGTGCTCTTTTGTGTCTGGCTTCTTTCATTTAGTATAATGTCATCAAGGTTGATGCATGTTGTAAGCATGTATCAGATTGTATTCCTGGTCTGCAGATGTAGCTCAATGGAAGAAGTGTTTGCCTAGCAAGTAGAAGGCTCTGGGTTTGAGTCTCGGTACCATCAAGGGAAAAAAGGATTTCATTTACATATTGCCAAATAATATTCCATTGGAGAGATATATCGCATTTTGTGTATCCATTCATCAGTTGATAGATATTTGAGCTGTTTCCACTCTTTGACAATTATGAATACTGCTGGAAGTCTCATTGAATGTTGGATTTTTGTACCTAGAGGTTTTGCTTCTATGGTATTGATTAATCAGCTACTGCACTGTTTAAATGTTGACTGCCAGGAAAGATTACACATAACACATTAACATAGGCTGGCTTCAGTGAATTTGCTGTTTTACTCAGAACTACTTTTGAAAGGGAGATGATAGGAGATCACTGGGGAACTAAATCTGGGGGGATGTGGAGGCTGTCCTAGACCTGCCTACTGCAAATATATTCTTATTAGATGGAGCTTCCAAAGGAACCTGAGATATTGCAACCATTTAATGGGTATAACTCATTAGACACTCTTCTGCCTGGAAGCCAGTGAATAGACAAGAAACATTGAAATCTCCCATCCACAAAGTCTTGAAGTTACATATTTTACCCTAGTACAGTTAATTAATGAGAAAATCAACTTTTGTTTTTTTTTCTTTGGCTACTGGATGCAATGTTTTCATCGTGAGTTGCCCTATTTCCCTATTTATGAATCAGTAAAGTAACAGACTTTTTTTTCCTTCGTTTTTCATGATTACTTTTTGAATATGTCTGTTTATGAGCATTTTGGAGGAGAACTAATGAGGAGAGTCTAACTTAGGATGATTGTGTATCCCCACTGTGATAAGTACCATGTTTTCTATACTGACTACTCTTCAGTACTCACTAATCTCTGTGGATGGATGAGCTCAGGCAACTTGGCCATTTGCTAGCAATTCTGGTAAAGAAAACGTTTCATATATGAGAGACTAACAGAATTAGTTTGAGTGAAATTGTTGGATTACTGATAGATGTCGATTGGTTTTAAAATCTCTATTTCTTACTGGAATAATAACATAGTTGTTCTCTTGATTTGGGAAACCAGTGTGTGCGAATTCACATGATTTTTGTCTTAGGCATTGTATCAGCTATCTATTGCTGCATAATAAACTGCCCCTAACATATGGTGGCTTCCAATTACTTATTTTGATCACAAATTGCAATATGAGCTGGGCTAAATGCAGACTGGTTATCTCAGATACACTTCTTAAAGTGGCTCACTCGCAGGCCTGGTAAGGTGGGACTGGCTGTTGGTTTCTCCTTTACAGTGACTTGGGCTTCCTTACGGCAAGTGATGAGCAAAAACAATCAGCAAGCATACTAAGAGAACCAAGTGGAAGCCATACTGCTTTAGGGAATCTAGCCTTAGAAATCAGACAGTGTCACTTTCACCACTGTCACAGGCTCACGCAGATTTAAGGGGAGGGAATAGAGACCCCACCTCTTAATGGGAGTGGTGTTAAAGTCATATTGTAAGAAGAACGTGTGGGGATAGAAATATTGTTCTGACCACTTGGGGGAAAATATGATCTGCTATAGGGATTATTTATAATCCTCACCCATGGCTCCAATTTAAAAGATTTTTTTCCTACTGTCTTTATGATAATTTTTTCCAATCGCTTCCTCTAAACTTGGTAGTTATAACATTTGAGAAGCTAACATTTATTTATTGCTGCTGGGGATCAAACCCAGGGCCTTGTGCATGCTAGGCAAGTACTCTACCACTGAGCTGTATTCCCAGCCCTGAAGCTCATAACATTGTCCCTTCCTTCCTCTCCTTTTGTCTTTCTTTCTTCTCCTTCTTTCTTTCCTTCCTTCTTTCCCCCTCCTCTTCCTCCTTTTTTCCTCCTCCTCCTCCTCCTTTTCTCTCCTGTCCCCTTTCTCATTATGTTGTTATGTTGCCCAGGCTGGTCTGGAACTCAGGAGCCCAAGTGATTGATATGTGTATATATATATATATATATATATATATATATATATATATACACATATATATGGGGGGGTATCTGACAGACACATGTGGCATAACAAGTGGCCACTATTTCAGGATTATCATGACAGATTTTCAAAATTTTCAAAATACTAGAAGTTGAAAGAATTATTCCGTGAACATCCATGTACCTGCCACTCAGATTCTACAACTGACATTTTATTCTATTTTCTTCGTCACATATCTATCCATTCGCCCATCAATCAATTCAACTTTTTAAATACATTTCAAAGCAACTCGCAGTCATTGATAGATGAAGTAGTATATTTGACATCTGCTAAAAGATACGGACAGTTTTCTTCCTATTTCATTCTATCTTGTAAAAGTTATGTTTGACAAATACATAGAATCAAGTGGCCTCAATATTTTCTCATTATATTAAACATGATATCTATGAAAATTTAGTAGAGAAGTTTCTGGGGAAACAAATTCTGTAAAGATTATGCTCTAGGTTACATATTCTTATTTAATGTGCTTCAGATCGTATCTTTGCCTTGGCTTTAGAATGTAATAAAAACTTAGACATTTTGAACTAAAAAGGAACAGTTGGGCCATTTGATATTAAAGCTGGCATTGTACCTTTTCATTTCTTTAAGCATTTTGGAAGCCGCACTGGGTTTTTAATCTGTAAAGTTGGGCAGGAATTTCTCTCAGAGAAAGCGAAATCAAGACTCCAATACGTGAGGGTTCTCCAGAGAAACAGAGCTAATAGGACAGATATAGATATATAAGAGCAAATGTATTATGGAACTTGCCTTGTGCAGTTATCAAGGCTGAGAGTTCCTGCAAGAGGCCGTCTACAGGATGGAGATGCAACAAGGCTGCCAGTGTAATTCTTAGACTCCAAAGGCCTGAGAGCTGGTATCTGAGGGCAAGAGAAGACGAATGTCCCAACTCAAGGAGGGACAGCTTTGCTGCTGTCTTGTTCTACTCAGGCCCTCAACAGACTGGATGGTGCCCGCCCACATTGGTGAAGGCAGCTCTTCTTTAGTCAGTACTGATTCAAATGCTAATGACACCTGGAAACATCCTCCCAGATACGCCCACATCCGGGGCACTTATCTGGGCAACCCTTAGCACAGTCAAGTTGACAAAATTCATCATCACACTTGAGCCAGCTGTACAAGTGAATCAGGGTCACTTCACAACTTTCATGCCTTTTTAGTCCAACCTACCTCCTCCAAATGGGATCGCTTCAGATAATCTGACCACTTCGCATTCATCTTTCTCTTCTTTCTTCTTCCCTGTCACTGTATACTCTTCAGGTCATTGTCTGGATTCTTCCTTTCTCCCTTTTGTGTATTAACACGGCATGAAATGATGTGGGAACTCACTGATCAGTTAATCAGTGAATTCAACAAACGCTTACGGATTGTCATGCCCCATGGTAAGCATCAAGAAAACAAAAACAAAAAAGAATGATAAGAGTGGGAGGATGGTGGTAGTGTGTGTGATGGTAGAACCCTGAAATCCCAGCTACTCAGGAGGCTGAGGCAGGAGGATCACAAGTTCAAGGCCAGCTTATGAGTTCCTGTCTCAACATAAAATAAAAGGGCTGGGGATGTAGTTCAGCACTCCCTGGGTTCGATCCTCAGTACTGCGAAATAAATAAAGAATAAATAAATAACAGATACTATCTTTACTATTAAGGCAGTACATTGACCAATAGAGTTGATAAAACTACATAATTGAGACCCATGAGAATATTTCCCCCCTACGTTTCTATTTTATTATTATTATTATTATTATTATTACTGCTGGTGGTGGTGGTGTTTTTTGAGATATGGTCTCACTATGTAGTCCAGGCTAGCCTTGAACTTGTGACAATCCCCCCCCTCAACCTTCTGAGTGCTGGGATTATAGACATGTGCCACCATGCCTGACTCCCCCTACTTTTCTAATTACAATAACTCTTTCTTGGCTGTGGGGCTAGAGATGGAACCCAGAGCTTCATACACACGAAGCATTCTCTCTACCACTGAGCTACATCCCCAGCCTCCTGACAGTAATGACTTTTCTTTATTCAGTCTCCACTTTCCTTTACATTGTGTACATACCAACTAGGAGTGCACACTGAAGGCCGATGTTATGCTAATGATTAATTAGAAAACTTTAAATGAGCAAGAACTGTTTCTTGGATTTAAGAAGAAGCAAGATCAATATCTTTTCCATGGTGTGTATTTTTATATAACTCTCCCAAAGTTCCAAGGTGCATTATAAAAAGCCTGTAAAATTGCATTGAATCAGCCTAATATTAAACCTAGAAAATGAAAGGTACAGCTATTTTATTACTTTTCAGTGCTTACACTCTATGAACTCATTTATTTCCTATACAAATTAAATGCTGTGTTTTTAAAATGTTTTTCCATTTTTTAATTAAAATCTTGAGATAAGGTAAAATATTCTATATTACATCTCAGTCTGAGGAAGGATATTTGCAAGATGCTTATCAAGCCACCTTGCACTTGGGCCAAGCAGTAAGCAAGGGACCAGAATGAAATGGACCACAGCGATGCCTTACTCTATACTTTCATACACATCGTTATCACTTGATTCCCATAAAGATAATGTCTTTACTTTGATATCTTTGAATGACAGAAAAAAAATAGTCTTCCTTGCAGAGCTGTTGTGGGAGTCAGTGAGACAATATAAGGAAAGTTCCTGGCACATAGTAGCATTCCATAAATAGTTTCTACTGCTGAGTGGCTAGGGCTTAATGGTTAGGAGTTAGGCTTCTGAAGCCAGGCGTGGTAGCACATGCCTGTAAGCCCAGCAATGAGGCAGGAGGATCACTGTGAGTTTGACCTAGGCTGCAGAGTTAGTTCAAGGCCACCCTGAACTACATATTGAGTAGTTCTGTCTGATAAAAAGCAAAGATGAAGAAAGAGCTAGGCTTCTGGAGTCAAAAACAGGGAGTCAGGCAGGTTAATAAAACCTCATCGGTAAAATGGAGGAAGGAATCATTTGTATTTGTTACCACTGCTGCACAGCGAAATGACCCCAAATTAATATATCTTCAAGCAAATATGCGTCACCTCACAGTTTCCATGGATCAGGAATTGGGAGCAGCTTAGCTGGGTGGTTCTGGCTCAAGGTTTCTCATGAGGCTGCAGCCAGGACGTCAGCAGGAGTGCCATCATGAAGGCCTGACTAGGGCTGGAGGATCTGCTTCCAAGATGGCAAACCCACACGGCTGTTGGCAGGAGGCTCCAGTTCCTCATTCCACAGGCCTCTTTATAGGGCATCTTGAGAGTGTCCTCATGATGTGCAGCTGGTTTCTTCCTGTAATCAGCGACTCAACAGAGAGAGCAAAGAGGAAGCTACCATACCCTTTATGACCTAGTCTCAGGTCAGAGCCATCCACGACCATCACTCTCACCATCTTTTACTCATTAGAAGTCAGTTGTGAAGTGTCGCCCATATTTAAAGGGGCTTTCATGGGCTGATGGCTCCTTCTCCCCTCTGCCTCCTACAAATTCTACGATCAGAGGAGTCAGGCTTGGTGAGGGAACTGAACACACCCTCCAAGGAACTAGAGTAGACACCAGTCACTGAAGGTGCCTTGAGCCACAAGCTTGGCAGGTGATGAGGGTGAGAAGGGAAAAAGGGATTTCAATCAAACTCAATATTTGAGTTTTAAATTGGATTGATTTTTAAATAAAAAAGGCAGAAAAATCATCTAAGATATGAAAGGACATGAAAGGCAAATTTGCCATAAAAATATATCCCAAAGTAGAGATTGGAGAAAAAAACTTCTTCAAGTTTCTACCCCACAGAATCTAACCTGTTCACTAACAGTTGATCCTTACAAAGTCCTTACTATGAGCCAGGTCCTTTTCTAGCCATTCCACATATTGCCATTCACCTAAATCTATACGGTAAGCACTATTATTATCTTTAACACCCCCCTTTTATAGTAGAGGACACCGAGGCACTGGGAAGTTGGCCAATTTATCCAAGCATATAACTAGAGCTAGCACTTGAACCCAGGCAACCTGGCCCCTGAGTCCATGGTTTTAGCTCCTAAGCTGTGCTGCCACAGGGACAAACCACTTTTAGATGGCATTCTATCTAGTGTGGTTTTCTTTCTTGGGTCTTTCGAGGTTGACATTCATCCTCCTTCCTTCTCTCTTTCCTTCCTCCCTCCCTTCCTATCTTTCTTTTTAACAAAAAACAGACAACAATGTCTTTATTTACCTCCTGCTACCAAACTCATACAAGACATCAGGATTTATATCTCTCTTGCCAACTTTCATTGCCTGCGATTGCGATGGTCACTGTACTGCTCAGGATACAGTCCATCCGGTCAGAGAAACAGTGTCTTGGGAATTTGTTAGAAGACATGACTGCAATTTAAGTTTTGTTCAAAGTGCAGAAGAAAATCAGTTGAAGTGTTGAGGCCTACATTTCTGTTCTTTCCACACTGTTTGTGGTTAGGCTTAGTGCCTAGATGACAGGGATAAAGGTTTTTAAAAGTTTTAAATGAAGTACTGGACTTGAATTTCTAAGATGACATTTTCCCAAATGGTATAAATTTTCAATGAAACCACGTAAGATCTGACACTTTGATTTACACGCTGAGCAGGGCCAAGGAATTAGCAACTCTCACCTCTTCCTGCAGACAATACACATCTACAAGTTGATTTGATTCTTAAGCTTTTCTCCCAGGTCCTGATTGCATGATGAGGTTTAGTCCCAGATGGGCGTTTCATAAATGCTTTTCGGCAATCAATGAATAGAAGGCTTATTTAGTCTTCTAGACTTGTCCCACATGTATCCAGGATAAAAATGTCTTACATCTTGATTACCACGTGTTTATCTATTATTGAGAGCCATAAGGAGTAGCACACATGGGTTCTGACACCTTAGCAGGATGCTTCTGTGGCATCTAATAGAAACTCTGTCTCAAAATGTCTTAAACAATAGGCAAAGGCAGAGTGTGTTAAATTAGGCAACTCTAGTGTCATTAAGGGCCCAGATTTTTTGTTTTTTTTTTTCTATTTTTCAACCCTGTCTTACTGAGTAGGCAGGCTTTGACCTAAGACTGGTTTTCCTCTTAGTCACAAAACAGCTGCCAGTGGTAACCGGGGTACTTACTCCCTTGTTTATCCAGAGAAATAGACAGGGAAAAATCTCCCAAATCATGGGGCTGTTAAGGTCTTTTCTTCAGTCTAATCAAGTCACACATGGGTTGACTGAGACTAACTGGGGCACCCCGGAAGTGTGAAGTGGCTGGATACCTGAATGAAATGGGGGTTCTGTTAGAAAGGGAAAGGAGCAAACAGATGCTGAGGAGGCTCTGAAGCCAGTTCTTCATCTGGAAAATGGCAAGAATTTTGCAGAGAATTGTGAGTATTAGAGAAAACATATATGTCATTATCTGGTTGTCAGATTTAGCAAATAAAAATAGAAGAAGCTGGCCAGGCATGGTGGTATAATGCCTACAATCCCAGCACTTGGGAGGCTGAGGCAGGAAGATCGCCAAGAGTTTGAGGCCAGCCTGGACTACATAGTGAGGCCCTGTCTCAAAAAACAAAAACAAAAGATAGAGGATATCTAGCTAAATTTGAATTTCAAATAAACAGCAGATAATAATTAGTATAAATATGTTGACCTCTTTCTATGAATATTACAAATTTACACATGGTTCTTAAACTTTTCTTCTATAATCCTGATTGCATTAGATGTCTAGGCCCAGAAGGCCTTTTCATATATATATATATATATATATACATATATAAAATTTTTTTTTTGAGACAGGGTCTCCCTATGTAGGTCATACTGGCCTTGAACTCACTACATAGCCCAGGGTGGCCTCAAACTTGAAGTGATCCTCCTGCCTCAGCCTCCCAAGTGCTAGGATTATACCTGGCCATAATTTTTTTTCTTTTTTTGGATGATGATTAGAAGGCTTACTTAGTCATCTAAAGAAATTAGTTAGTTTATGTGAAAATCAGATTTAATGAGATATCCTGTATCTGGCAGTCCTAAATGTATGTGGAGTTCTCAGCAGAGGAGATGCTGCTTTAGCAGTATTAGTGTTCTTTCCACAAAAGAAAAGAGTTCAGTTATGTAGCAGCATAGTGTTTTTTAAACTCGTACTAATCGTCTAGAAATTTTTTTTTTCTTTCTCAAAAGAGGAATGAACTGAACTGGATGTGGCTCCAAGAAACCCTGCCCCACTACTCAAAAACAGATGAGAACAAATGTCCCTAAGTGTACAGATTTGTATACATGGGATGGTAAATTACAAAACATTTACCATTATTACTACTTCAAAGTACACTGAACTTATATCACTGGATATTCGGATATCAGTTTTGCCTTGTCTGTTCCGGGGGTATCCAGGTAAACAATTCTTCATTTGATTCAAAGGTAATGCTGCTGCAATTTCTAGTACAAAGGTGCTAATGCGGGTGAAAATGGAGCGACTGCCCCAGGAATTCTGGCTCCACGTGGGTGACTTTGCATCCGGAGGAGACAGAACCGCTGCAAAGCCCTTTGCTGTTGCCTGTGACTCCATTTTCCCCACTGTTAATTCACTGCTCCTACCTGTATCATTTTCTAACACTTCCAGGAAAGGTGAAGGTACCAGGTACCTTCATTTCCTCATCAAATATTCACTGTTATAAAAAAGAAAACCTTATTGACCTGGCATTAAGTGACCAAACCCAGCACATTGCTATGTATCGTTACCAGATTCAAGATACTCAGAGATTAAGTGGATTTTATCCAAGATATTTATTTCCTAATACTGCAGATTTCTAACTGGGGGACTGCTAGGATCTCTTACACTGTCTATTTTCTGTGCTTTTTCTAAAATCCAGAAAACATCCTAATTTTCCTCTTTGTTTTTTTTTAAGTGGAAATCATTATACAGCTTTGCATAGATTTGTTTGCAACGTCTTTGCATGAAATTATTATTTGCCTTTATTTTCAAAAAGTGCCACTGGACATGTATTTCCTTCCATTTCATCACCTCTTCATGCTCATCGGAAAACTGATCCTATTAAGATCTTCAAATTTCTACTGGCCGGGCGATGACTTCATTGCTTTCTCACCAGCCACAGGATCCTGTGTGGCAGAGCATCGGACCGAATTAGAGCTGTGGGCTGCTGCAGCAGGCGTTTGCAGGCGCCCAGCTGCTGTGTAAGGAATCCTCGGGCTGCTAGTTCTTTGCTCCTAAGTCACCCAAGGGATCGCACGCAGGCTGCTGGATGAGAGTACGTGTGACTGTATGTGAGTGTGTGCGTGTATGTGCGTGCACGCGAAGCTGCAACAGTTAGGCAGCCGCAGTAATGGACTTCGATATCATTTTTACCAACTACAGAGATAAACCATCCTCCATCCTTTATTTCCAAGCAGTGCCTCGGTTCACGCCTTAAATGTGCTCTCACCCTCTTCCCGGGCTTCGCCGCCCCCTCCCTCCACGCCGCACGGGTCCCTCCGGAGGGAGGCTGGGATAGCTGTGCTGCAGGCAGGATTCCCCCCTTTTTTTTTCCCGCAGTGACAGGCGGATTCCGGGGCCTCCTCGTTCCCCCTCCCCACCCCCGCAGCCACCCCCTTCTCAGTCACGATCTACCCCCGCCCCTCCCCCCGCGTCAGCTAGCGGCTCTGGCCCCGCCCCTCCCAGTCTCCCTGCCCAGTTGCTAGGGCCTGGCGGGGCAACCAAACCTGGTGTGCGAGTAGGCGCGGCGCGCGTGTGCGCGCGCAGACGAGCTCGTACAAGAAACCAGCATTCTTGGACTTCGGGGATTCGAGAACGAGCGGCGCGGGCGGGGCGCGCGAGCCCGAGTGCACGGACAAGAGTTGTCTTACCATTGGCTCCTACCGTAAGTGGGCGGGGCTGAGGCAGAACCTGGCGGGGCCCGAGGAGCTTCTCTATTGGCTTGACTGGACAGGCCGGGGCGGGGAAATTAGCAAATTAGGCTGCGCGTTCGCTCCTGCGAGAGGGCGGGGCCGGAGGTTTCGATTAGTTGTCGCTGACGCTGGGGAAGGTATAGCGGCGACGGCGGCCTCAGGAGCTGTGGGGTCCCCGGCCGGAGGTGGGAGACTCGGCGGGGTGAGTAACCGCGCCCGCCCGCCAGGCTTCCTTCCCCTCACATCGGCCCTGTGTCCACCCAGCTTCTCCCGGGAGAGGGGACCCACCCCGTCCCCTCGGGCGAACAAGAGACGGGGCGGCGGCGTCGGTCCCTCCAGAACGGGGCGACGCGGCGAGGGCGTCCCAGCCTGGAGCGGCCCCTCCTTAGCGAGCCTTCGCGTCTCTAGAAGGGCTTCCCCTGAGGCTGGGTTGTGTCGCGGGGTGTGGAGAGGTGGAGTGTGGAAGAGGGGCGGCGGGTCGAGGCAGCTCCGCGGGGCTCCCCTCGGCGGCGGGGCTGCGGCGTCCCCGCCCCGTCGCC
The DNA here is from genome assembly GCA_004026905.1 of Hystrix cristata. NCBI lineage: Eukaryota > Metazoa > Chordata > Mammalia > Rodentia > Hystricidae > Hystrix > Hystrix cristata. Next base: position 39,997 of record PVJO010001085.1, read on the forward strand.
CTCGCGGCGCGACTCCCCGGGGCTTGCGGCGAGGGAAGCCCCTTTTCCGCCGGCGCTGAGGAGGGGTCGGAGCGCCGGAGTCCCCGCCCGAGTTCCGAGACAGCTCGCGACCCGCGGAGGGGCTTCGAGTGGCGGCCCCGGCTCTCCTGACCTTGGCTGCCCGCAAGGGTGGGCGAGCGACTTGTCGCCCAGCGCCGCGGCTCCTGCAACCTTCTGCGAACAAGTTTCAGGCGTTGCAGTGAAGTTCACGACTGGCATTGGTGGGGAGGAACAGAAATTGGCCCCTTCTCAGGTCTTTATACCCTTTGGACCCTTAAGGAAATCGAATCCTGGGGGTTGGAACTGTCTCCCAGAACGAACAGGTCCTTCTCGCACTGACACGTTTTGTGCCCACGTTGGGGTAAAAAATAACCTGAACATATTTCAGTGTAGAGGCAGATCTTCCTTGAGGGTTTTGTTTTTCGCTTCACTTGAGTGTTAAGAGCACAGATGCCTGAGTAAGAAAAGCCTGACCTTAGTATCTTTACAGAGAGATTGGACGGATGCCGTGATGTTTAAGTAGTTGCAGATCAGTATTTTATTAACAATTTATTTTAATTGGCTGAAATTTAAACTGATTTTAAAAAGTGTTGTTGACACAATAATTTCTTTCCGTGCATCCTGAATTAGGTTTGTTTGAATGTGATGGTTATGTAGTTAATGTAAAAGATTACACAAATTAATTTGTCTGAGAGCATTGGGTTGAAACAAGAGACATAAATATGTATAATACAGGATTATCGTTTTAGGTAACATCTGCCAGAGCATTTCCACCTTGTTCTGTTCTTGCTGTAGGGTTACAAAAAAGACATTTTAACCGATAGTATTCAGAATGGCATTTAGATGTAAATTCGTTTTTAATTCCTTTAAGTATTTTAAAATAGGTTACTCATAAAATGTGAAGAGGCTATGTGTACTTGTCCCTCTGTGTTTGGTGTTGAAGGAAAGAGAATAATCTTACATCTAACAACTCAATTAGGTTCATTAATAATACATTTTTTAAAGGTGTGGCTCTTTTTGAACGTGTATTTAAATACCTAGCAAGCCTTTTTGTTTGTTTTTGTTTTTATTAAAAGTACTATTTTAGGTTTGAGCATTTTTGGCGTTGACACTGGAGCCAGAGTAAGAAAGCCTGCAGCAGTGTTACCAGTTTGACACCACCAGTGGGTGTTTCTGTTGACAAATGCAGAGGAGAACATTTGGGAAGGAAATCTTTTTTGGGGGAGGGGGGCTGAGGATGGGTGAGGGGAGAAGGAGTCAGACGAGAGGAGCTGTAGAACTGAAGCTGGCAGCGCTGTGTATGCTGAGCTTTTCACAAGTACAAGGAAGCCTAATTAGGAAAAAAAAATTCAGTTTGACTGTATTAAATAATAGAACTCCAAAAGAGGCATACTAAATAAAGTTAATCATTCCAAGACTGTAAAATAATCTGCCATTTCACAGTAGTTGGGGTGGGGGTATCCTCAATTGGAAAAGGGTATAAATCCCTTTGAATTGTCTTGCCCTTTTAGCATAATCAGTTGCAGTGGTTAATTTGGTATTTATGTATATATACACACAGCTTAGTATCCTAATTTTATTCAGCGTATTTCCTAAGCCAGATTTTTCAAGAGCAAAATTTGATTTATTAAAAAAAGATTAGAAATAACATTGTTTCTCCACAGAGCATTACTTTTTTTTCTCTGTTCAATCTTAACAATTTTATTCACGATTAGGGACTTGTGGTAGGGATTTTTTTTTTTTACCCCTTTTCTCGGGTTTATTTTTCCTTACGCAAGTTTCCTAACTAAATCTGCCATTGTTTTCTTGTAATGGTCTTCTACTGTGTTCCCTGGGGTTTTAAAAGGAAAGGTTCCCAACTGAAAGAAATTGCTGGGCCATCTCACATAGATGAGTAATAGAAGGTTGACTGATTGCTAGTCAGATGTATTGTGTTCCAAATATGCTACACGGGGATAAGGCAATTTCCTTTAATGAGAACCAGATTTTACGTGGTATTTTTATTTTGAAGGTGCAGTATTCTTATATTACAAACCAAAATACAGAGGTGGCTGGGGATTTAGCTCAGTGATTAGAGTGCTTGCCTTGCAAGCACAAGGGCCTGAGTTCGATCCCCGGCACCACAAAAAAAAAAAAAACCAAAAAAACCAAAAAAACCCAAAATACAGAGGTGGAGAAATTCCTTTAAGTAACTGTTTCCCCCCAAGCCTGGTTTCACAACTGTGGCCAAGAATCTATGGGAGACTCTCAACAATAGTTGTATTGTTTTACATGACAGTGGCTTCTCTTGCAGAAAGTTAACCTTTCATTATGATTTACGTTTCAGTTTACTTTTTAATAGAAAATTCAGCTGTATCTGAGAAATGGGCTGTGGGAAATCTGTAAAGAAGTGAGCAAGGAAAATATGTTTTCTTCAGTATGTTGGTTAAAGTTTTACCTTTTCCCTCCTTCCATTTTGGGAATTTTGGTGGTTATCTTTTGATGTTAGAATATGCTACTATGGTACTTTATTTTTGGCATTTAGGGTGGGGATACGACTTTTTCATATGATAAATTGATGTTTAAAAGTAACTTGAGGCATTTAAGCAAGTGAATCTACATGCAAGGGAAGTCCTTTATGGAATTCTTATCTTTGGTTAAAAAATATCAAAAATTGAGGTGTTAAGTTGCTTTCTGAGTAGAAAAGTCTGTTTACTCAGAATTAGGTAACTTCAGATGTTAGAGTTTTATTTTTATTTTTGGCAACATTAAATAAGTTGGCAACACCAAATTCCTTGACAGAGGAGGAAATAGAATCTCACGGGTTATCATCTGATAGTGTTATGTCAGCTGGACCATATATTTCAATTTAGGAAAATGATATAATTAAAAGACTACATTTAGGGATGGGGATGTAGCTCAGTGGAAGATCACATGGCCTTGGGTTTGATCACCTGCCCTGGGGGTGGAGGGGAATTACATTTAAACTTTATTTGGAGGATTTTCTACTTGGCTTTTAATCTTAAATTAAACATTAGAAATTTTGTGTTGGTAGTGCGCTTTTGGATTTTAATTTTTGGTAGTTTTCAGAATGTTTCCTTTACATAGAGCAGTGCATGAATGACTGAATTACTCAAAGATCTGGCCTCATTTGAGTTTGTACATTTCTTCATATTAAGATACGAACTTGGAGGTAGTTCTGTCAGTGGATGCAAAGGCTGAGAGTGAAGACCTTCTACCTAAAAAGACCTATAGCCTTTAAACATTTCAGATTTGGGAATTAACAGAAAATTATTAGGTTAAAAAGACCTAGTCCATTCAGATCTTTGAAATTGATCATCAGCACTTTCGATTAAACTCTTAAATATTTGTGTATGGGCAATAGTTCTAATCAGGGTCAAGTTTTGGGTGTGGTCTCTCTTTTGGAGAGTCTTCTCCAAATGTAATAAAAATATTACATTTATTAAGCCTTACTGAGTACCAGCTACCGTGGCAAATTATTTGTTTGCATGCATACAGGTATGTATGTGTTCTCAGCCTCTCTATGAGGTAGGTGTTTTTCTTTTTTTCTCATGTACCTGTCAAATGGACTCAGAAGTAATTTCCACAGATTAGCCAGAGAGTCGGCAAAAGAGGCAAAATTGCCATCCAAACCGGTCTAATTTGAAGCTGTGCTCTTCAAAACCGTGCCTTTCTCCTTCTCCTTAGGAATCGGATTCCTCAAGCATGTTTTGAGTTCCTGTTATACCTTGTACCTGGGGAGATACAAATATGCTTCTTGGGTTTGACTAGTTACATTGGCATGGCTGTTTGACCTTTAGTGACATAGGGGGCTGGAGTCAGATCCTTCAGGACTGCTGAAAATGTCAACGTCAAGTGCAGACTTTTCTGACACAGGGTTATTAGTTCCATTTCTTCATAAGTGAGGGTTGTACATAATCATTTGTGCCCCAGATGAGGTAACTTTCTAATTAACCACTTGGTGTTTTATGTTTCTGGATGTTCCATTTTGACTTTTGACTGACTTTGATTAAATATGCTATGCTAATAAAGGCTATGAAGATACTCCTTGAATTCAATTTTGTAGTTTAAATGTATTCTTGAAGTAAAATGGCAGTCATTACAATTTGTAGACAGTCATCTTGTCTGTAATTATAATGACTTCAGTAAAATAAAATGTAGAGGTGAAGTCTGCAGAGATGCGTTATTGTTGTATACATGGAGGCTGGACTCTAATGCAAATTTTTCTACTTAAAAGTAGAGTTTTCGGGGCCGAGATGTAGCTGAGTGGTAGAACACTTGAGTAGCCTGAGCAAGGCCATAGATTTGATCACCAACACTGCCACACCAAAACAAAACAAAACCCAGGATTTTCTGCTACCTAAGGCCTCTTGTAATTGATTTGTTTCTGTTTTTGTTTTGTTAAGACTCATCATTAAGGAGCTAAACAGTTGGTAAGCCTGAGAGAACAGTTAGAGGTACATGTTAGAGAGGAAAAGGACTTAGCCTCTTTTTCTGTTCATAGAAGTCATTTTTGTCACTTATTAAAGTTAGAAAGTAGTGATGAATATTCAGAGCCTCAGGGCCAGAAATCCCCCTGACCAAAGTAGGATGGATGTTTTACACAGATGAGGCCTATACGGAAGTTTTTGTTGATTTCTCTACAAAGTACAGTTTTCCATTATGCGTTTTAACAGCTTTATTGAGGTATAACTTACATGACATAAAGTTCATCATTTTTTAATGTGCTATCGATGATTCTTAAGTAAATTTATGATGTTGTATAACCATCACTACAATTGTTTTAGAACATTTCCGTCACCACCGGAAAATCTCTCCTGACAACAGGAATTTTTTGTAACCTTATTTATTTGCTTCACCTAGATCCTTTAATCATCAGACACCAATAAACAAAGTCATGTGCGCTTTTAAAATGTGTTTACAGAATATCTTCTTAAACATTTCGTCATTTTTGTGTTTTAGTTTTTGCCTAAATATAATACATAGCAGAATATAAAAGCTCATACTACAAATGGTTTAAATTACCTTGTGCTTGTAGTTTTGATTTTATTTTTAGTTTATTTTTTGCCATACTGGAGATTGAACCTAGGGCCTTTACATTGAGCTACATCCCCAGCCCTTTTTTATTTTTTATTTTGAGACAAGGTCTTGCTAAGTTGCCCAGGCTGGGCCCAAACTTGCGATCCTCCTGTCTCAATCTTCCAGAGTGCTAAGATTACAAGTGTGCGCCACCATGTTTGACTGGTTTGTTCTTTATGAACCCAGAAAATAAAATAACATTTTCAGTGATGTGTTAGAAATACAGAGAAAAGAAATCATGGTAGAAGTAACACAATTATCATGCAAGAAAAATTACTTTCAGATTTAAGTCCATGGGTAAAATAATTGGTTTTCTTGATTTTAAGCCAATGACATTGTGCATTTTATTTGAGCTCTAATCTCCCATGACAGATCTATGTCTGCTGTGCATGCCATAGAGCAGGCTTCATCAAATTCAGATATTCAGACACAGTCTCTCATTTCTGCACTGCTTCAGTCTGGATTGTTGAGAGATTTAGAAATGGTTTTCCTGCTTATGTCGTTTTCTAGTTACCTGCCGGGATGGTCTGGGGAGTAAAGCCAGTTTGAGAGTGTAGAATGTGATAAAATTGTACATCAGGCAGGCGTGGTGGTGCACATCCATAATCTCAGCCTTCTGAGAGGCTGAGGTAGGAGGATGGCAAGTTTGAACCCAGTCTGAGCAACCTGTCTCAAAAAATAAAAAAGAATGGGGATATATCTCAATGCAAAGGCCCCACGCTCAATCCCCAGTACTGGGGGAAAGAAAAATTGTACAGCACAGGCTAATCTCTGACCCTTTCTGAGATGCTCTTTGTTTAGTGTATTGCTTGTGTCTATGGGCACTACTCACAGGATGGCTTGGGAATGTCATCTTTGGGGTACACATAATAGTGGAGCAGTGGTTTGGTTGGAAGTGTTTGGCAAACTGTCCTTCATTGCTTTTGGACGAATGTTTCTCTATGGAAAGTAACCCATACAAGTGGCAGGCAGGTAAATCAATAACTTTGTGTGGTAGCCTGTGTCTGGTTTTTAATAACAGATTAGACACACAGCACTGGTCTGATATTAATATTTTACTGTCCGTTCAATCATAACTACTTTGGAATAAGCTTGCCTTTTTATTTTTGACTGTTTAATAGCTTCAGATATATTTTTTGGTTATTTTGTATCTTTTGTAAGAAAGAGGCCTGTATCAAATAGCAACACATGAAATGCTTCCTATCAGTGTAACATATTTGATTTAGAGGGAGATATGATTTTGATAGTAAGAGCAGCTTTGGTTTCTAGAAGTTAACAAAACATATGGATTAATACAGTATGCTTTTTTTAAGGTTGTCTTAAATTATTTTAGGTAAGTTGCAATTTTACATTTTAGTTTCAGATTTTGTATTATGCTTGAAGATTAGGTTCTTGGCAGTATGAGATTGTATTATGATAATCAGATTAAACACACATACACTTACATGAGGAAGAGATGGCAGCTATAAAATGGTGATAACTAATAGTTGAAGGACAACTTACCAACTCAAATATGCCAATTACCCTGACATTGGCTAATTGCAGAAACTAGTTTCCTGATGAATAGAACCCTTCGGATGACTACAGCTGGTTCAAATGTGACACGTCCTAGAATTTATTCACATACCCAGACACCTCACCTTGGTTTGTCAGTCTCTTGTGGGATATATTCATTTCAATTGTGGTAATTATTATTACAAATATTACCACTAAATTTCAATTGATCAATGCACATGTAAAGAAAAAGTTTGATCTTAGCGTACTTATTGAAAATGCAGTTGAGGTAGACACAAGCTAATTTCGTGCAAATTGGTGTTTCATATTTTATCAGTTAATTTTTCTAAAATAACCCGCCCTGCATTCTCAGGACCTGTCCTTCATTTAATAAATACTTAATGAGTACCTGCTGTGTGTCACCCTAAGCTAGAGGCTGCATGGAGTGATAAACTGGAAGTAGGCCCTGCCCTCAGGAACTTACAGTCTTGAGGTAGAGGCAGAGTACTGTGGACATAGAGAGTTGGCTCTGTGTGGAGCACCCTGAGAAAGTAACGTTAAGTGAAACTTGAAGGCTAAGGAGGTCGGGTCTAGATGGGGAATAAGTTTTCCAGACCGAAGGTGCAAATGCCCTCAGGCAAGGTGAAAAAGCTAGATCGAGGCTTTTGAAAAAAAAAAAAACAGAACCTTTTAAAGAACTGGAAGAAATCCAGAATGGCTGGAAAGTAGAGGAGCAGGTGATGAGGCAGGACTAGGCAGAGGCCACGTCTTGCAAGGGCTTAGTCGGCTATCTGCTGGATTTTTGAACTTGTCCTAAGTCTCCTGGGAAACCATTGAAGGCTTAAGCAGGAATGTTACGTGAAATAAAATGCTGCAAAAAGCCAAGAGTTTAGCTCAATGGAATCTTAATAATTTGCCGAAAAGGTCATCTCTGCAAGGTAAAGTTTTTCTTCCCTCACCTCATTAAAATTTTTGCAGCTGCTTCCTTGATTGATTGTCATCTGTCATACGCTTTTCATTGTTTTCATAGAAATTGCCCTTAATTTTCTAAAGATTCCTTTTCTCTTATCCTTCACCACTGTTAACCTTACATAGGAATGTCATTTCTATTTATAACTGAATTAAAATATTTTTTCTAACAGTTTTAGCTCTTTTCCATATTTAAACTTAAAATTCTTTGCTGGTATTTTCCCCAGCAAAGATATCTCATGTTTTAATGAAATGTTTCATTAAATATCAACATTAAATTTGCTGCATGCCTTCATTTTTTTCAGATGCAGTATTTATGATCTAATATTTTCTGTCATTTGCACTATTTCTTATTTTATGAAATAACATTTGAGCACCTACAGTGTTTTTAGAAAATTTTGTTAATACTGTTTAGGTGCCCCAAATTTTAGCAAGGGTACCATTTTCAAATCGGGTTCATGTTCTGTGAATTTGTCTTTTATACTAAACTGTTTTCTGTCAAATTTTGTTCAAATGAGCTTATGTATATGACAGTGTTGTAAAGGTGTTATTTTGTGTATCTTGATTTCTTTCTCCTACAGTAAGCATCTCTAATATGTTCTTTTTAGGAAATTTTTGGCGGTGCTGAATTTTTGCTTGCCTTGATAATTGAATGAGCATTCTTTCAGATCTTCCTTGGTCTAAAGTTTTTGATTTGTGACTGCGTAGAATGCTGTTGCCTGCTTTTTCCCTCCATAGATACAAAGAATGATCATCACAGCATCACCTCCTTCTTCCGATATTTCCTTTGCAATTGACATTTTGATGCAGCCTTTAACTTAGCTCACTTTTGTCATGAGTTCTTAGGCTTTTTTGAACCATTCTATACCTGCTCAGTATTCTTTTCTTGTTTTAATTTTTTTTTTCTGGTTTGGTAACTTGAAGAGTTTGTGTCATTACCCTTTTCACTTTCTACCCAGCCTAGGGCATTTATTTAAAGAGTTACCTCATTTCAGATTTTAGAGTTTGAAACTGATGTTTTTCTACTTGTGGTTCCTCTAGCATTCAGAGGTACTGCCCTTTGTTTAGAGGTGTGTTTTTTAATCTGTACCTATGTACAGGATTGGTAAAGGAAGTCCACACTTGTCTTTCTTTGGATGACTTTATGCTAGGGTAACAGTTTGGGTATCTTATTACTTTCAGGCAACTGAAAGGATGTCAGAATCATGGTAAGCAATGCGGATACAAAGGCAAGCTGTTCTGTCTGTGTGGAGTTTGTAAAACCTGCAGAAGAGACCAAAAACAATGACCAAAGTATCAAGTGATAAGCATGTACAAGTGCAAAATATGGTTTAATGCCCTAGACCAGAAGGCAGACGTAAGGCCAGCAGTGGTGTTGCACACCTGTAGTCTAGCATTTGGGGAGGCTGAGGCAGGAGAACAACAAGTTCGGCACTTTTGTGAGACCTCATCTCCGAAAAAGAGGGCTGGGGTTGTATCTCAGTGTTAAGACTCTGAATTTAATCCCCAGTACTTGGGTGGGGGGAGACAGAAGGGGACAAGAAAAGGCAGTGCTTTGTGAGTGCATGTGCAGAGCCTTAAAGGAGGCCCTGAATGTCAGGTGGAGGGACGGTGTTTCCAGGCAGCAGGTATATTCAAGACGTGGATATAGGAATGGACATACAAGGCTGAGAGAGTATTGCAGGAAATAACATGAATTAATGTATTCTGTGCTTTGCTTTGATGCTTGTTCTCCAGCTATGTCCCAGGGTCTTGATTTTCTTTCTTAATCTGTTCATTTTAACTTCCCCCTGAGAGTAGTATGTGAAGCAGATACTAAAACTAGGAGTTTAAGTTAGGGTGGGTCTTACGAAAAATGGATAAGCAGATTGTATTTGTTTTCTGCTGTAGTCTCTGTGTTGTTGTGGAACATTGACTGTTGTAGCTTCAGCGTGTGGCTCATTGCCTGGTACACAGGAGATATTTGATAAACACTTCTCTTGTGAAGGGTCTCCCTTTTCTGTTCCCCACCATCTCTTCATGCCAAAGCAGGTACCTATCTAGTGGCCCTCCCCTTCTGCTCTCCATGGAGATACTTTTCCTACATCTAGTCATCTGTTGACATAAGCGTGCTATAAGAGGATCCATATTGGTTTATGAGTAGGCGTTAATGGCATCCTATGGGGCTCCTAAACTTTTTTTTCTTTCTGGTGGTACTGGAGTTTAAACTCAGGGCCTTTGCACTGAGCTATATCCCCTGCCCTTTTTATTTTTTATTACTTTTAAAAATTTTGAGACAGTCTTGCAAAGTTGCCCAGGCATGCACCACCACACTTGGCTTCCCAAAACTTTTCTGCCAGCTTTTACAGTGTAGCAGGTGAGGAGGAGGCCAAAGTTGACAGCTATAAGAGTGACATTTCTTTGAGATTATTCATGATATTGCATGAGTTCACTGGAATGCTGAGTTCATTCCCTAACAAACTCGTGGGTATATCTGCACTGTACAGTACTTATCATTAAGTTAAACTGACATGCTGCAAAGATGTTGCTTATGTATCATGTGGCTTTACACACCCCTAGATTACTACTTATGTTCCGTAGACCAGAAAACTGGTTTTGAATGTTACACTATGAAATATGAATGTGTTACCACCTTGAGGTAAAGTACTTGCTTTTACAAAAAACTCTCTAGAGTTATAATGATGTCACCGAGAAATCTGCTTTACAGATTCTTTGCTGGTTAATGGGAGTGTGTTTTTTTTTAAATTTTTTAATTTTTACCAAGAACACGTATTGATACATTATATACATAATGATCATAATCAACATGGTTATTTTGTACCTGTACATGACGTATCTTGGCTTTCCCCCCTCTTCCCCTCCCCTCCCTTCCACTCACCCACCCCTCTCTATTTGCAACAAGTTTATTTACACTTTTCCATTTTTTTCCCTTTCATCTTACTTTTCTTTTAACCTTCTTCTTTATCCCCCTTTTCCCTATCTAGTTCTCCTCTCTTTTGAATACTATCTCTTTTTTTTTTAACATAATATCTATTATACCCCTTTGTCCTTATTTACACTTATGGTTTCTCATATCAGAGAAACAATTTGATGTGTACTGGTAAGTGTCTGATTTATTTCACTCAATAGTATGTTCTCAAGGAACATCCATTTACACACAAATGACTCTAGTTTATCCTTCTTTATGGCAGTGTAGTACTCCATTGTGTAGAAAAACCACATCTTTTTTAGCCATTCATCAGTTGTTGGGCATTTAGGTTGTTTCCAAGACTTAGCTATTGCAAATTGTGCTGCTATGAACATGGTTGTGCATAAATCACTGTGATATGATGATTTTAATTCTGGGAAGATACCAAGCAAAGGAATAGCTGGGTCAAATGGAACCTCTAGTTGTAGTTTTCTGAGGAATCTCCACACTGATTTCCACAGTGGTTGGACCAGTCTACATTCCCACCAACAGTGGAGGAGGGTTGCTTTTTCCCCCGCAGCCCCGCCAGCACTCGTTATTGGTTGATTTCTTGATAATAGCTATTCTTTCTGGAGTGAGATGGTGTCTTAGTGTTGTTTTGATCTGCATCTCTCGAATGACCAATGATGTTGAACATTTTTTCATGTATTTATTTGCTATTTTTATTTCTTCATCTGAGAAATGTTTATTCATTTCAGATGCCCATTTTTGGATAGGGTCTTTAAATTTGGGGGGTTTGATTTTTTTTGAGTTCTTTATGTATTCTGGATGTTAGACCTTTGTCTGAGGGACAGCTGGCAAAAATTTTCTCCCAGTCTGTGATTTTTCGCCCCACTCTATTGGTAATTTCTTTTGCTGTGCAAAAGCCTCTTAGTAGGATGTGGTCCCAAGCATTGATTCTTTGTATTGTTTCCCTTGCAGTCTGAGTTCTATTCATAAATTTTTTTCTAACCCCTATGTCTTCAAGAGTTCTTCCTATTTTATTCTCCAGGAGATTTATCGTTTCTGTTTTAATGTTTAGATCCTTGATCCACTTCGATCTTAGTTTAGTACATGGTGAGAGACATGTATCTAGTTTTAGTTTTTGGCATGTGGTCAGCCAATTTTTCCAGCACCATTTATTAAAGAGGCTATCTTTCTTTCAGTGGGAGTGTGTTTTACCATGCTGTAGTAGACTTTTGTCATTTTGGGTCACCCAGTGTTTTTAAATATCCTCTCTCCATTTTGATAATTTTTCATATTATAGGTCCCACCTTCCCAGAGTACTTATATCCCCATCTCTTTTATAGCTAGGATGTAAGTGGCTTGTGATCTTGGTTTGATTTAAAGAAGACTTGTAGACTGAAGTGAGCAACATGAGGTGGCAGTAGTGTGATTGAATCGATGACCTGGTGATGACATTGACAGAGGAGTTTGGTTTCGAAGGAGTGGCAATAGTATGGCTTATGAATTCAGTCCTCACTGTTGCATAGTTAATGGTGGCAAGCGTATATGTATATATACATTTGTTGGTATTTATCTTTATCTTCTCTGATTATCTGCAATTTGTCGTTAGATGTCTTAAGATAATTTTGGATATTTTTAGCCATTATCTCTTCAAGTATTCTGTCCTATTGTCTCTTCTCTTTCTGTGACCCTAATTAGAGCATGTTATGGCCTTTGATATTGTTCCACAGATCTCAAATGTTCTGGGTTCCTCTGCCCCCCACTATTTTCTCTGTCTTTTGGTTGGGGTAATTTATACTGACCTTTCTTCAAGTTTATTCATCCTTTTCTTGGCTGAGCTAAGTCTACTGATGAACCCATTGAAGGCATTCTTCATCTCTCATAAATATTTTCCACTTTTAGCATTTTATTCCTTCTTATAATTTCCATTTCTGTGTTGAAATTACCTATTTGGTTTTGCACATTGTTCTGGGTTAGTCAACATATTACTTAATAGTATTTTAAATTTCATTTTAGGTATTTCCAACATTTTTTTTGGTATCTGGTTCTGATAAGTTCTTTGTCTTTTTTGAGTATAGTTTCTTTGCTGTCTTTTATACATTGTAATTTTGTTGTTGTCTGTGGTACTGCAAGTTGAACCCAGGGCCTTTGCAATGAACTACATCCCCAGCCCTTTTTAAATAATTTTATTTTGAGATAGGATTTTGCTAATTCCCTAAGTTGCCCAGGCTGGGCTCAAATCTGGCAATCCTCTTGCCTCAGCCTCCCAGAGTACTGTGGGATTACAGGTGTGTGCCACCATGCCCAGCTTGACATGTGATTTTTAAAATTGTTACTGCAAGTGTAACTCATGTAGAATGCGGGAGACTTGAGATACATAATACTTACGTCTGTAAATAGATATATGTCTTTTCTATTAGGCCTTGAGTGTTAGGATTTGAGTTAATCTGGTTAAGAGTTGGCCTGGGTTTGAGTTTCTCTGTTGTTGTGGTTACCCTCAGTGTATTTAAGCTTCATATTCTTATAGAGATACTTTGTGATTAAAGTGGAGATGGTTTATCACAATAGTGTCAATTCCATTCTCAAGTTCAGGCCTCCCTCCACCTTTGAACTGTGCCTTAGTGTCTTTTCATATGCTCTTGTTTTTCTCTTCTTGCTCCTGGTGGTATTTTGCTGTTACTATTCCTGCAAATTCCTTAACTTGAAGGTGGGGAGGAGTGGTGGGATGTGGGCTCAGACGATCTGGTTTAGGCCCGAGTCCTGGGGTCTTGCTACTTCATGGCTGTTGAGGTGGACTCAGTGGAGAATCCTGCCTCTTTCCCAAAAGTAGGGCTCTCTCCCCTCCTTGCCCTTGCTATGAGCTTTCACCATTGTCTTAAGAGTAGAAGCAATCATGGTCTTTTCCTTTGCGTTAAAGACTTGTTTTCCCTGGTGGAGCCAGGGGAATGATCTGAGTGAAGTGTCTTTGTTTGTTTGTTTGCTTGTTCGTTTGTTTTTGAGACAGGGTCTCACTGTGTAGTACAAGCTGGCCTCAAAACTCCTGCCTTGGAAAGTGCTGGAATTACAGGCCTGCACCACCACATTCTTGGGTTCCGCTGGATGCTTCACAATACAGCATCACAATGGGTGTGCCTCAGGGCTCTTCCCTCTGAGTGCGGGGGACTGGTGGAGGAAGAGCCCGGGGAAGGTTGGGGTCTCTCCAGTTTTCTGCTACCCCTGGGGATTTTGCATTGTTGGGGTGTAAGACATATTGGGCTTTCACCACTTCGCCAGCTGTTCTACCCGAACTCCTCTTTTTAGTGTCCAGTTGCGGTCCACTCCAGGTAAACATGTGGTTGTTTTCTGTCTCCTTGCCAACAGTCTCTCCATGCTTTTTGAGCCAACTGGTTGCTTTATGTTGGGTTTAAAGAAAGTTCTGGATTTGAAATTAGCTCAGTTCATTTTCATCATAAGAGGGGCAGCTATGCTTCTTCCAGGTCTCATAAGAGTAGAAGCTGTCACTGGACAGGGTTCAAGGAGGTTCTTCTGAAGAGGAGATTGGGACCTCAGCTCAGCCTAGGCAGGTTCTTGATGTATGGCTACAGAAAAGAATTTCAGGACTCACCGGTGAGAGGTATAGGCTGATTAGGTAGCATTAAGGCAGAATACAGGTGCTCAGGGGCGAGACACCATGATCTGGGTGGGGTTGGGGGGTATATAGAAATTTATAAATACAGATTTATATAGGTCTATGTTTATATAGTGTATATAGAGCTATATATATATATATATACACATCTAGATATAGATACATGGTCTCGGTAGTGTCCGTAAGATGGATGATCTAAGATGTTTTGCCTAAGGACAATCTTTGAATCATTTATCATTACCTGGTGTCTGTTTCTTTAGTTTAGGTCAGGTTGTTGCCCTTTAGTTGGTTAAAACAAAAACTGACATTATCAACTAGGTTCATTTATGAGCTTGTAATATCTTTAAGAGTTTTAGGAATTTGGGAGCGATGGCCTGGAAGAAAGAAACAGGCCTCAGGAGTAAAGGTATGGGTAACCTTGGATAACTTCGATCATACCTTAAAGCTACAGTTTCCTTATTTCCTTCCTGTCTTTATTTCTTCTATCCTGCCTCAAAGCCAAAAATTTGGTTAGTCTTAAAATTTTAACATGCACATTTACTTACCTCTAAACTTAATTATTGTTGCTGGTCTCCTATATAAGATCAAGATTTTACAGTGGTTACCTCTGAACCCTTATCGCCTCTTCTGTGTTAATGTTACTTATGTGTTAGTTTTGCCTTGTTTGAGCCACTGCAAGCCTATAGAAAAGAGTGAATGTTCACTGTTTTTCAAATATGTTTGCTCACTACTTTACATCCACCCCATTTCTTCCTTCTTTGTTCAGTTTCCTTCTTTCTAAAGAATGTTCTTAAGTAGTTCTTTCAGTTAGGGCCTAGTAGTAAATTTGGTGTTTTTGACGGTGTCTTCACTTTTTCTCTCAAAGGATTATTGAACTGGGTACAGAATTTTGGGTTGACAATTATTTTCCCTCTGATATTTAATAATCCTGGGTCTTGTCCAACTCAGATACATTATTACCTACAGTTGCTAGTATAATGTAAAATGGGATTTTCATCACGCCACTGAGCTGCTTGAAAGTCTGCACTGGTGCTGTCTTGCCAATAGGAAAAAGAGAAAGAGAAAGACAAAATTTCCTTATATAGGCTGTCAGGCTTTCCTGGCTCTGTTCTCTGCCTCCTTGCCTCACATGCTTTCCCATCTGCCCCAGACACTGTGCTCCTGCATGTATATGTATAGTTCCTTGGAAATTTCTTTTTCAGATTTGCTCTTTGTTTTATGCAAGCTATCTCCTTTGCCTGGGATTTACAAAATTTTTCCATACATTATATGTGTTGCTTTTCTGAGTGGTGGTACTCCTCATTCCTTATAGAGGCTGCAGTTACCTCACCCCAGTTCTCCGGCCTCACCGTTACTGAGGAATATTCCTGGGCTTACATATACCATTTTATAGGGAGCCAGGACTGGATAAACTGGCATTATCCTGAAAGAAGGGAGGAGGGGCACTGGCAATGGTGTTTTGCAACTCTTCAGTCATGTAGCTTACTACCAAACTTTTCTTTTCTCACTTTCTACTACCTCTAACTTTATTATTTTTCAAGGATTCTTCTGGAAAAAATGTATCTTTTGAGGGAGTACCTCTTTTAGTTGCTTGTATAGTTTTAGGTTCTTCAGCTCTGTTGGGCTTTTCTATCTATTCCACCTTAACCTGCTCCTTGGAATTCCTTACTGTATCTGCTGGGAACACCTCTCATTCACGGGGCTACTCTGTATTTATTTTCCTATTTTTTTCCTTATTTCATTGGGTTTTAATGTGAGAGGAAAAGTAAGCATGTGTGTTTGGTCAGCCATTTTAAAGTAAAACTTTAGAGCTCCAGTATACCTCATGTGAGTCCCCATTTTTCTATTGTAGACATAATGGTAGAAACTGTCTTTTTAAAGTGAGTTCTTTTTTTTAAAATTTTGATATTTACTAGTATGTATTTGCAGTAGGTAATGATTACATTCATCACGGGGAGTTGGTATATGTGCATAACACATCTTAATTCCTTTTACATCCTCTTCCCTTCCACTCCCTAAAGTGAATTCTTATTTACACCTCTGATCTCTTTCCTAAACTGCTGGCCTTTATTGTATTTCCCTTGAGAATCACTGTGAGTGACAGATGGTAGGTGATGGGAATGTACCACACCTGTGAAGGGCATGGAGGCCCCCCCCCACTGCCATATCACCTTACCTGTTAACAATTTATATTGTGTTGGCCAATCTGGCCAAACAGTTTCTTACTATTGTTTGTTTTGGAGTTTTAAAATTATTAGTAAGATTGAGCATTTATGTGATTCATTTATTGGCCATTTATATTTTTCTTTCTGCATTTTCAGTTTAGATTTATTATGATTTGGTTCTTAGAAAATGAAAGTCACTTCTGTTTTTCAAAATTGATGGTTCATTCCTCATCAGGTGGCTGTGAAAAGTAAGAAATAACATAGGTGAAGTACCCACCACAGTACTTGGTACATAGTAGGCAGCAGTAAATATTAGTTCCTTTTATTCATTCTTCTTTGTCAGATTATTAAAATAACTACAGAATTTAATATTTTAGACAGAGAGAGAAAAATCACATGTATTTACTGAACCCTTGTTAAATGAGGGGCAGTATGCCAA
Organism: Hystrix cristata; assembly: GCA_004026905.1. Taxonomy (NCBI): domain Eukaryota; kingdom Metazoa; phylum Chordata; class Mammalia; order Rodentia; family Hystricidae; genus Hystrix; species Hystrix cristata. Next base: position 56,724 of record PVJO010001085.1, read on the forward strand.
ATACCTTGAAGGATACAGATGTTTAAGGCTGCTTCCTGTTCATGGATAAACATTAGCTTACTATATGTATTTTTACATTTGTAGGCTCCTCCCCCCGTTTTAGCATGCTGTTCTGAAAACATTTCAGTCTTTGAGCTGTTATTTTATTTGAGCACAGAACACTTTAAAGGTTGGTTTGCTGCAGTTAATCTATTACATCTCTATGAGAGTGGTTATTAGCTCTGTTTTATAGATCAGGGCCCTGAAGGGTGATCTGCTCAGATTCTGGCAGGGGTAAAAATAACATATATGGGGATGTAGATGAATACTAACCATTGTATTTCCAACCTCAGTAGGTGCCGAATAAATATTTGTTGAACGAGTGAATAATCTTATACTAAACAGTATGTTAAGCCAATTCCTAAATCATATCTCTACTTCTACTGTAGTACTATGCCTCCTTTATATTTTATCTGGTTAAAATAAGCATTAAATTCAGTGGCTGGTGGGGAGGATATTGGAAGTTGGAAGAGAGATACCCACAGTGTTTTTTTTAGAAAAAAGGCTTTGAGGGAAGATCTATTTGTAATACTGATTCTTTTTGCCAATTTAACTTTTTGCCTTGGTGCTGATTCTTTGCAAGACTGTTTTTGTGCTTTCTGTTACAGCTGAAAGGGGCCTCCCAAATTTGGGGCCAGGGTAAATGGCCCAATTGTTGCACTTTAAGGATGACTGTGCTCTTAAAGATTTTTTTTTTTCATTTTACTCTCTAGTAAAGTAGGAAAATTAGCATTTATAATTAGGCTCAGGGACATTTTTTTAGATGGATGAATTAGTAAACACATAAACTTTTAAAATAAAATAAATGATTACTGTATCAGAGTTTACTCTGTGTTTAGCTTTTTATAGTTGGTTGTCTTGGATAGTCAAATAGAGACTCTTAGAAAAACTGGTCAGCCCCATTATAGGTTTGGAGTTGGGGCATCCGTGAGCTTATTACAAAGCAAGTAGTGTTAACACATACACATTCACTATACACATTGAACACTGCATTTAGTCTTAAGTTTGCTACATTCACTCTTTTTTTTTTTTTTTTTTTTTTTTTGGTGGTGCTGGAGATTGAACTCAAGGGCTCACCCATGCTAGGCAAGTGCTTTACCCCAGAGTAACACCTCTGGCCCCCTGATTTTTACAAAGTTTATCAATAGGTAGACCTGTTTCTCGCCTTTTTGGTTTTCTGAGTTCATTTTTCTACCCAGTACATTTAGTAGGGCTTCCAAACAACTATTAACTCATAAAATAACATAATTGTTAAAAATATGTCTTAGGTTGAAAAAAATCCTTGGTTTGGTTCGGGACTTGACACTTCTTCCTAGCTCTGTGACCAGGGCAGAAGAGGTGTTTAATGACACGGGACTGTTATCTTTTTAATCTGTTGTTTTAGTTTTTTTCTCTCATTGCTGAGACAAAACACCCAAAGTTAAAGGAGGAAAGATTTGTTTTGGCTCACAGTTTGTAGAGGTTTCAGTCCATAATCAGCTGGCTTCAAGGCAGGGTGGCATGGCAGAGGAGAAACAGTCCATGACAGGCAGATGACAGGCAGAAGGTAGCAAAGCAAGCAAGCAAGGGACCTTACCAGCTTTTTTCTGCTCTTTTTATGTTCTATCTAGGCTTTCGGGATTAGGGCGGTGCCAAACCAATCAGTGGACTGGTTTAATAATCACACATCCTTAATCCCAGCATCACACACTCTAGATCCAGCCACCTCTGAAAAAGCCTCATCTATGACTGCATGAGGCTTTGGGGGAACATCTAGACACAAGCTATAACATCTGTGTTAGGATTAAATGTGATAATGCATTAAATAAATTTACAAATAAGGCAAAACAGTGCTTGGCACAGAGTGCTGTATGTTTTAGCTGTTACCATGTTATTGCATTTGGAAATTTTAGATTTGAAAATTTAAAATATTTTGCTCCACTGAATTTTTGTTTTGTTTTATTTTGTTTTGTTTTGCATCTTTCATGATTTTAAGTTTCATGAAGGTAGGGTCTGATCTATTTTGTTCATTACAGTATTTCTCACATCTGGTATAGGACTAGCATAGAGCACTGATTTATGAAGTAAATATTTGTGGAATAAGTGAATGAATGAATGATGAATGTTCCATTTTCATGGAAGTCGTAGTTGACTATATTCTAGTACGAGGGGGGCTTCATTATGTCACCGAAACAAATTTGTAACAAAATTTGTAATAACTTCCCAAATTTTACAGCCTAAAGTCTAATACTCAGGTTTTTTCTATCTTTTGTCTCAAGTTGTGAATTCATGGGATTGTTGTGCTGTACAGTTCGTGATACGGTACACATGAAAGCACTTGTGAAATGATATATCTTTCTTATAGCTATGTTTTGTTTGTGATACATAATAGTTATATTCATTTGAGGACTTGATACACACGTATGTAATTTCTTGATCATTTTTCTTCAGGGCTGTTTATAATAATCCTCAAGTGTTTCTAACCAAATTTTGCTTCCCCATTTTCCCAGACCTAGTTCAAATCCTATCTCCTGTGTAAAACAGAACTTCCCCAGTCTGAAATGAGCACTGTTTTTTTTGAACATTGACAGTCATTTCTTTTATAGCTCATTGGCTAAATGTGAGTCTGAATTGTGTCATCTTGCTTGTTGTCTTATGTAGGATCTTGAGCTGTTTCATTCTAAATGAAACCAAAAAGCATTTATTGAATACCCATATTGTCCTAATCTGTGCATAAAGTTTTCATGTATTCCAGTTTTCACAGCTGGATTGTGAGATACTTTAAGGAAAAGATTGATACGTACTTCTGGGTTTCATGATTCCTTTATATATAATAAAATGTGATAGTGGGTGATTAGTTGATATATTGTTAATGCTAAGAATGAGTTTAAGGTGTCTTTTCATTTTTAGAACCAGTCTAGCACTTATCTGTAATAACTGAATCCGTTTGTATTTCCTTTCTTTAGTTCATTTTCACATATTTTGACTTATTTCTGGCTTATTCTCCTCTGTCAAGGTAGAAATACTATCTCCACTCCTGAGTTTTTTCACAGATTCTTTGGGAAAATGTACCATTTTGTACAGGTGTTGTCATTGTAGGGTTTACCTTTGCAGTGACTTATTGAGTGGGTTTTGGTTTTTTGGGGTTTTG
>PVJO010001085.1:59992-189753 GCA_004026905.1 Hystrix cristata
ATTTCCTTTCTTTAGTTCATTTTCACATATTTTGACTTATTTCTGGCTTATTCTCCTCTGTCAAGGTAGAAATACTATCTCCACTCCTGAGTTTTTTCACAGATTCTTTGGGAAAATGTACCATTTTGTACAGGTGTTGTCATTGTAGGGTTTACCTTTGCAGTGACTTATTGAGTGGGTTTTGGTTTTTTGGGGTTTTTTTTTTTTTTTTTTTTGTACTGGGGATCAAGCACATGCTAGTCAAGTGTTTTACCACTGGGCTACATCTCCAGCCCCCAATTTTGTTTTACTTTTTTGAGAATCAAAATTAAAAGAATAATTAAAAAAAGATTAAAAGAATAGAAATAGAATTTCCATTTTCCGTAATAAATTTGCTATCTAAAAATGGGTTGGAGCTTAAATCCAGTGTCAGACATGAAACAGTTGAGGGTATCTTGAAGAGGCAATTAGCACTTTGAGGCTTTTCTTAGAAGGTGGACTTTGCAGGGACTTGAAGGAATATGTGTTAAGTATGTAGGATGTTTCTCATGGGAGCCCCCTTGATGGAATGGAGTTGGTAATTGGAATGTTAATTTTAAAGATCAGTAAAGTTCTATGTAATTAAATAAGAATGTACATATAATTGTTTTGTCATAAAGCATACCTTTCTTCACCTGTACTTGATGTAGGTCCAAGGCCTTGTTCAGCTGACATAAGCTTTATGTCATCCTTATCATAATTGATCCTATCTGTGAGTAAGTCCAGTTTGGATTTCAGGAACATGAAGCAATAATTTAGCTAACTTATGAAACCACCTAGCACAGAATGATAGATTTTTACATTTCTTGTCTTTTAACGTTATCTAAATCATACTTAATTTGACAGCCACATTTGAAAAGTGACTCATCACCTTTGTTGTATCTTGCCAAAAGCACCCAACATAATTTTTATTGAAAGGGCAACTCTCTTTTAACTGGTTTGTATACTATTTAATTGAAAAACATGTACTGATTATTACAAGAGGAATTGACAGTTTTTAGAGAAGAAATGCAGCTGACTTTTGGATGCTAATTTAGGGGAGCTCAGTAGTAGGGAGCAGAAGCATGAGGTTGACCTGTGGACAGTTACCTGTTAGCCAAAATTACTGCTTCCATTGGGATCAGCCAGTCTCTTTACAGAGGTGATGGGGGGGTTGGTAGCAGTTATGTCAGGTCTGTTAGGAGACCTGCTGGAGGCCAATATGGCTTGAGTGCACAGTGGAAATGGGCTTTCCTAATTCATTTTATACTTTTCAAAAGGTCCATTTTCCACGAATAACATGTATTTTTGCAATCCAACAGAAGATAACTGTTATTCAGAGTGGCTGAAGAAAATCAGTGTTCAACTGAGATCTCTGTGTAGTTTTTCTGAAAGTAGAAGTCCCCCCTTCTCACCATCCATACCTCTTGGCTTGTGAAGCACTTTGCATATTCCTTTATTTTAGCATATCCCTGTGGAGTTAATTAACCTGTTTTCCTTTTCTCTGAGCACTTCCTCCGAGGAGCTTTTGTGCACGATGTCTGATTCACATTTGCCCTAGCCCAACAAATTGAGTGAAAGAGAAGTTCTGGCCCACTTGACCAAATGTCATAATCCAGTCTTGCTGAGATGTAGTTTTCATTGATTGAGCCTCGAAAAATAAGCTGTCATTATCTCTTAAGTTCAGTCCAGGAAATATTTCAGTATATTTATACTCAATTGAGTATATTGCTATATCTAAGGTACTGTGTCTACAAAGTCCTGAGTTGGTTCTCGTCTGTGGATATGTATATTATTAATACAGTGGGACTGTTTGAGGTGGAGGTTAATTAGAGCTTAGAGGACCCAAGAGGGTTTGACAGTGGATGGACCTGAATTGGACTGGGAATGGCAGCAACTAGCTTTTTTCAGCAGCTATTTACTGCTTTATGGCATTCGATAGTTTAGATCTCCCTCAAATTCCTTTTCTTTTCCTTTCCTTTTTGTCACACATGCCTTGTCCTCCCTCTTGGTTTCTAGCCTCCTTCCCTAGCAATATCTTTGTTTTCTTTAACAATCTGTCTTTGGCCATCTTCCTCTTCTTTCTGTCTGGGGTGGAATGCTGTATTGTTTTAACCTTAATCCTATGCTTCTGGAAATATTCTTTCTCGATCTATATATCCATAGTATTTCATCAGTATTCCTCTTACAGCACTCGTTATATGCATAACCTATCCTTTACTGGACTGTAACTTCTTGAGGGCAAGTTGCATCTTTGTAATTCTTAAAATATCTAGTATATAATTTTCTAAACAGTAGGTACCACATACTATTCTCTTAAATTTAGAATTATTCCCCAAACTTGGCCCCTCGGAATTCCAGGCTTTCCCTTTTTCTATTCATGTTACTAGAGTTCTCCTTGAATTCCACATTCGGTCAGCAAGTTTTGTTGCTTCTATGTTCGATTTTTTGTTTGTTTGTTCTGTTTTGTTTTAAACTGAGTGTAGTGGCGCATGCCTGTAATTCCAGGACTCTGGGAGGCTGAGACAGGAGACTCACAAGCTCGAGCCTTGTCTGGGCAACTTAGCGAGACTGTCTCAAAATACAAAAAGGACTGAGGATATAGATGAGTGTGAAGGCTCTGGGTTCAATCCCCAGTACCACCAAAAAAAAAAGAAAGTTTTTTAGCCACACCATTCTTTCTACTCTCATCATTGCATGCCAATTAAAAACTGGAATATTTAGTGCATATTGTGTTCTAAGCACTCTGTAAAGGCTATGAATACAAATATTCAGATATAGTTCCTGGTTTTTAGAATTCTAGTGGGGGAGCGAGAAAGAGACTTATTTTGATACTTTATTGAGCAGATGTTTCTTGACTATCTTCTGTGCTAACTGTTGCAGCATGGACATAGTGTAGTCAAGAGTCCTTTTCCACAAGCCGCTCATCTTCAAGAAGAAGCAGCCTAGAAAATACAGCTACTGGATTTCCTTTGTTTTGAGGTGCGTTTTCCTCCCATGTTTTAGCATTTCTGAAATCTGAACCCTTGTATGTATGTTTAATGACATTTTTTAAAATTTCCCCTGCAAGAGTTATTACACTGTTAGTGCTGACAACAAGTAGAACCTCGTAACTAGGAAACTATACTTATCAATGGTAAGCATTGTGACAGATGTATAGAATTGCACTGTCAAATATGGTAGCTACTAGCTACGTGTCATTACTTAAATATAAATAATTAGATATTATACTCAAATTACTTAAAAGATTCAGTTCCTCAGTTTTGCTAGCCATAATTCATGTATTCAGTAGACACATTTAACTAATGAGTACTGTGTGGTAAAACATAATTTGTCCATTCTCTTTTTAATCATTATCTAGGTAGTTTCTTGTTTTTGTACAAAAACTAATAAAAATATGAATGTTTTTGTACTGGTTTTTTGGTGGGCAGATTCTTCCATTTCTCTTGGTTATATTGGGTAAGAGGGAAGTTGCCAGGCCGTAGCATAAGTACATAATGCCAATCAGTTTTTTTTCTTTTGCTGATCAGTTTTATGAAGTAGCTGAACCAATTTATGTTGCTTTCTTTTTGATGATACAAAATGTTAAAGTTTGTCATGTATGCATTTTTTGCTATCTGAGCATTTATTTCCCTCAAGCCTGTATAAGTCATTAATCACTATAATGTCACAGGCCTTTGAGATCACTAACGAACCTGAAAATAGTACAATAATACAAAATAATGTCATTCAAATGGCCTTAAAAGAATAGAGAAAGTCTTGTATTCTCTCCCTTCATCAGGCAGTCTTGATTGACTTTCAAGACATTGGTCTTTGAAGAAACTTGTTCCGGTCTTTGTAAGTTGATTGTATTGTGTGCTGGGTTCCTGTTGCTTTATGCTATAGGTACTAGTGTATTTTGCCTGTCATTGATATCACTAGCAAGTGTGGGATTGAACCCAGGGCCTTGAACATGCTAGGTAAGTGCTGTACCACTGAGGAAGCCCCAGGTCTTTCTGAAAGTTTAATTCAGCCTAGTTCAGCTTAATAAATAGGCAAGTTTTGAGCTGAGTTCTTAGTATTTGCAGAGTTCTTTCTGAGCCACTTCCATGCCTAGAGACCAATAACAGTGTGTCTCCTGACCTCATAACCTTGTCTGATGGGGTTAGAGCACACATAATAATGTAAGACCAACTATAATTGTCACTAGAATTACAAGTAAAGAATTGTAGCTGCTTTATCACATCATATCACATGTAATTTTGGTTGTAGAGAGGAGATGGTGTCATACGACAGGACAGTGTATGAGATTAATTTTGGAAGCATTTGATTATGGTTATGGTATACGTCAGGTGAGGGGAACTGCTTGAAGAAGTCACTGAAGCAGGAAAGTTAACCAAGCAGTTTTCAGAATGTGATCCGTAGAGCAGCCAGCAGCAGCAGCATCCCCTGGAAACTTGTTAGAAATGTACATTTTTGGGCCCCACTTCAGTCCTACTAACCCAAAAATTCTGGGAAATCCCAGAAATCTGGGTTTTAACAAACCTTCCTGGTGACTGGGATGTGCTAAAATTTGAGAACCTTGGTTACTTGGCTAGAGAATATTGAAATGCCCTTGGTTGGAGAGTAAAGATTGAGAAAGGGAATGATAAGAACGGAAAGACACAGGTCTACTGCACAGACCTGAAGTATTGGGGTAAATTAGGAGCAGGGGAGCCTTGGGAATTGAAAGGAGCCGGCAGCTGAGTTGCAGCATGGCTGGTGTGGGTGGGTCTGGAGGTTGGCTGGCCGACTGTCAGAGAAGAGGGAACTTGCAGCTTCAGAAGCAGCTGAGGTGTTGAACCCGAGAGTTGGAAGAGGATGGGGGGGGCAGGGGGCTGCAGTAACCTTGTTGGTAAATGGTGGAGATGCCATGTGGTTTGGGAAGTGGGATGGAGAAAGAGAATGTTTTCTATAAGTAATACAACCCCCACTCCCCACTCCACCCCCCACCATGATGCAAGCTTAGTGTAGGAAATTTGGACACTTGAAGGAGGGTGAAAGCAGAATCATCTCAAATCCCATTTTCTAGAGATAAACAAAGCACCTTTCTGTTTAAATATTTATATGTTTATTTAAATTCAGTTTCATACACATAGAATTATACAATTCTGCAACTAAATTTCTTGGACAAATGATCTTGAACACATATCAGTGTTCCATACACAAAAGAGTGTACCCAGGTCAGCATGTGCTTGGAAATTGGTGGATTTTATGTTCAGGAAGCAGAATGTTTATACAAACAACTAATTGGCAAAGATTGCAATTTCATTTTGCGTGGTCATAAGAACATTCCTTCTACATCAGTTTTACAGAGACAATCTAGGGCAAGACAGTCTGCAATACCTGAAATGCCAACTGTTGGTCTGGGGAGAAGAACTCAAGTATAGTTAAGAAGAAAAAGATGGAACATTGTGGCTCTTATTACAATGACAAGGTTATTCTGGTGTCTTATAAGACCAATTAATATTGAACATAAAACAGTGTAATCATGTAGGTTAATGCTAACTTTTGAAGTTTTCCTTTTAAATAGGTATGTGGCTACTAGTGAATTTCTTAATCAAGTAAAATGTGGAATAGTTTGCCCTAGCTTAGTTTTGTGAAAGATTTTTGTTCATTGACAGAATATACCATCTTTTGTAGCATGATTTTTTTCTTAAGATAATATGCCCATTCTTCTACATCAGTATATACAGCATTTTGTTGTAACAGCATTTTGTGACATCATTTACTTTATCAATTCTACACTGACTAATACTAGGTTGTTTTGTATTGTTGATTTCCCATTTGTCAAATAAACTCCTTAAGATAAATCTTTAGAAGTGGATTTTCTTCTTTCTTTCTTTTTCTTTTTTTTTGGCAGTATTGAGGATTAGTCCTAGGGCTTTCACACTGAGCTACAACCTCAGCCTTTTAAAATTTTTTATTTTGAGACAATGTCTCATTAAATTTCCCAGGTTGAACTTAAACTTGTTATCCTCCTGTCTAAGTTCCCCAGAGTGGTGGGATTGTAGTCATGTACCACCAAACCCTGCTGAAATAGAATTTTTAAATTAAATGGTATTATATATTTAAAATGTTACCTGTAACTTGGTTTATTCTCCAGAAACCTTTATATTCCTACCTACTGTGAATGTGAGTTCACATTTTCCCATACCTGTAAGAGAGGACTTGCCCTGCCTGTAATCTCAGCTACTTGAGACACTGAGATAGGAAGATAACAAATTTGAAGTCAGCCTGGGGAATTTAGCATGACTCTGTCTCAAAAAAATAAAAGGACTAGGGATGTAGCTTAGAACTTCCTGGGTTTAATCTCTAGCACACAAAAACAAATAAGTACAGTGAGAGAGAGAGAGAGAGAGAGAAAAAAAGAGCACTAGATATTTGTTAGTTACTTTAATCATTACCAATATGATAGCTTAAAATTATTTTTCATAAGATTTTAAAAAGTTGTATTTTTCTTATGAAAATCCTATTACTATATTCTTTATTTTTTCTTAGGTTGTTTAAATTGTACTGATTTGAAAGATAGTAATATATTAAAAATATTTAACCTTTCTCTCTTTAAATCATTTTGCAAATCCATCACTCATTGACTTTCTAAACTTCTTTATAGTGAAGCATGACAGACAGTAGTGAATCCAACACTAATGTAACTTGACCCAGGTGAGGACATAAACATTGGAAAATGCTGGTAATCTGTGCTGTACCAAAGACTGGGGGTGATGGGTGAGGTCTGCCTCAGGTTCAGACAGTAACAGAGTGCATTTTGTATGCAGAATTTAAAATCAATAAAATTATTGACTAAAAACTGGTCTGCTTTTCATTATCAACATATGTAGGCCATTTACAAAAATGTCAGAGTGTATATAATATCTACGTGGTAGCTTATCTGTTCACTGTCTTTTTGACAAATAGTAGCTCTTAATTTTAATATATTCCAGTTTGTCTGTATTTTCCTTTATGGTTGGTGCTTGCTGTATCCACAAAGAGCTGTTCTTCTGTATTATTTTTTCGGAGCTTTATTTTTTATTTATTTTTACATTTGGGTCTATAATCCATCTGAAATTAATATTTATGTATTACGTGAGTTGGAGGTTGTTTTATTATGTTTTCTCTTAGGGATATCCAAGTGATAGTATTATTTATTCAAAAGATCTCATTTGCTGTGCCAACTTTGTTGTATAAGAAACATCCATTTCATGTATGATCTCTTTCTGAGCTTTATGTTCTTTCCTTTTATCTACTTTTCTAGTGTAGTGGTTTATGACTGAGCTTTATAATACTATATATCCTGTTAATCCTGAGAGAAGTCTTTCCGTTGTTCTTTTTCAAGTGTGTCTTGTTTGCCTTCACTGTTTGCCTTTCTGTGTACATTTTCAAATCAGCCCATAAATTTACTTTTAAGAATCTTGTTAGGATTCATTTGGATTGTATTGAGTCAACAGGTCACTTGGTTATAATTGACATCTTTACAGTGTTGAGTCTTAACATGGGATACCCCTTCACTTTTTAGGTTTCTTTTAATTTTTAAAAATACTACTTTTTAAAAAATAGCTTGCTTTCTACATAGCGGTTTCCACTTTTCTTATTTCAAAGAATTTGATATCTTCGATGGTATAAAGTAGTATTAAAATTTTATTTTTAAATTTTATTGCTGATATACAGAAATACTGTTGATTTTTGAATATTACCTTTTGTATCCCTCAGCTTTGATAAATTCATTTTTTTCTACTAGTTTATTTGTAAGTTATTTTAGATTTTCTGTTTGTATAATCTGTAAATAATGATAGCTTTTTTCCTTCATTCCTGGCCCTCTTGTTTTTGTTCAGGTTTCTACTCGTTTGCAGTGAAAGAATTTGTCTGACATTACCTAGTCAGCATTATTAGAAGCAGAAATTCTTTCTGAATGAAAAATTAAAGCTGCTTCCCATTTTCATTTCTGAATCATCTTTGAATATAAACCAAATCTGTAGGGGGTCTCAAGGGTGATGAGCCCCAGTGAACTAAAATCCTTTGAGATAATATCATAAATGTTCTTAAAGTCTATATAAACAAACCTTATGAATTCTTTGTTTTTAATGTTTAAAATATAATTTTGTTGGTGAGCACTTTTAAGGTACATCTCAGGGACTCATATATGAAAGCTAATTAGTAGCTTAAACATTCCTTCAAGTAATGAAGTCACTAGTGAAGCCACAAAGCATCTCTGCTATAACTCGTTTTTTTCTTAGTCATTGTTCTTAACAGCCTCCCACAGGAGGCAGCCCAGGGAGCTTTCCACACTTGGAGAAGACTTTGGCTTCCTTGGGTAATGCACTGTGGTGCCAATAGAGATAAGAACTGCAGGAAGCCTCTGGAAGCTGCGTGGGGAGAGAAGTGGCATATGAGTGCCAGCGTGGGCAAATGTCAGGTAGTGTTTTACAGAGGAAAATTCTGAGTTGACTAGTAATTTGCTAAGTTGCAGCTGAGGGATCAGAGTATCGTTACAGGTTGTCCTCTGGCAATGTCATGCATGCTTCTGTGAACTTGAGTTTGTGGGCTGCCGTAGTCAAGAAATCAGCACATGCGGAGCAGTGTCAGAAAAAAGTTGAAACTTTTTTCTGTCTTTTTCAGTGCTGGAGCTAGTTTAGAGGAGAATCTTAGTCTTACCCTAATCCAGGGCCTTGTGCATGCTAGGCAAGCACTTTACTAGACTGAGCTACATCCCCAGCTTAGAGATTGAAATGTCCAGCAGCCCACCACTGCAGGTTCATTTCTTTGGGGGATGCTGGCCATCCTGGTTGTGTCCTTTCAATAATAACATGATAGAGGTATAGTGATAGGCCAGCAAAAGACAGTTTTAATGAGAATGGTCTCTATTGACTGTTGTGGGAGTTACAGGAGTGGGCAAGCAAAAACTAACTGTAATTAGTGTAGAAGGAAAATAAGTTTTGCTTTCACAGCACTTTACAAATGATAGGTGTTTGATTAATGTCAGTTTTATGTGTGAATCATTATTAAGACATTAGAAAACTTTTACAAATTACTGCAAGTGCCAGGTGGCGTGGTACATGCGTATAATCTCAGTTACTCAGGAGGGTTAGGCAGGAGGATTGCAGGTTTGAGCCTCTTCTGGGCAGTTTAGTGATTTAGGAGACCCTGTTTCAAAAAAAAAAAAAAAAAAACAGGCATAGTGGTGCACAGCTGTAATCTCAGCACTCTGGGCGGCTGAGGCAGGAGGATCATAAGTTCGAGCCCAGTCTGGGCAATTTAGTGACTTGGTGAGAAATTGTCTCAAAATAAATAAAAAGGGCTGGGAATGTAGCTCAGTGCGAAGGTGCTGGATTTCAATCCCCAGTACTGGCGGGGGAAGGGGGAGAAATTATTGTAAGTGATAATTCAAATGAACTCAGATTTTAAAAACAATGTTGGTATCTTTAACCAACCTAGCTGGTTAAATAATTTTATTCCCCTAGATTAAAATTTTTAAACATCAAGTTTAGAGGAAAATCTTATCCTAATTTTAGAGCATGGTACATTTGAATTCAATTTGCAGTTTTCCAGCTTGAAAAAAATAGCTGTAATTGTAATCAGCAAATGAATGGGATATGAGACTGATTTAAGTTAAAAAAATTTTTGACCTTAAGTTAATTCAAAAATGTTTTGGATTCTTTTCAGAATGTGCCGATATTTTAAATAAAAATTTCCTTCAGAGTAAATGCAAACTAAATGTACACTCTATAGTAAACTAAAGGATTCTATAGGAAGCCACATGGGGTAAAGTACTATTTCTTTCTTTCCCGGTGGTGTTTTATTGAGTCATTTTATTAGTTATGTGCCTTTCTTAAGTTGGGAATTTATGTAAGGAGCTGAAGAAATACTTCCCACCCCAAATATAAATTCTGTACTGTTTTGTGGGTAGGGATCCAGTAGTGAGCCTTTAGTAAGCACAGATGCTGGCTTTTACATTTATACTTGTACATGTTTTTATACACTAGCACCATCTTGTAAAATGGTTTGTTCCCAGAGGTTTTCTAGATGGAATAATTTAAAATACATCTTAAGAATGTTTCTTTTCAAATAAACTATGAAGTTAACTCTTTTTGAAAAATGAAGAGTTCATTTGTTAGCACAAATATCCCCCAGTCATTCCCTCCCCCACCTCAGTATATAATCTAGCTCTTTATAGGTAGGATTTTCATATATAATAATTTTTCTTAGTCACAAATAGCTCTTTAGAGATTCATGTCTAATTCTGGTATTTAATTATGGTTCTTACTCATGACAGAATGTCTTTTCAATTTTGAGTTGTTTTTATGCCCTTGAATGTGGCAGGCTAACTAGAGGATATCTAATGTGACAGTCGTGAGAGAAATAGTTGATAGTTTATAGAAGCTATATGAAAATGTGTTGGGCTGTTGTAGTTGTTAAGGTCCACATAGAACCTGAGGACGTCTTAGAAATGGTGACTTAAAAAAAGAAAAATCAGTGATTTAGACCTACCATGTCTAGTTCAGAATTTGAGCACTTACTATATATTTATTCATTTCTCTTTTGGGGAGAAGATATTCTAGCGACTATTTCATACGTTTCTCGTTTTTATAATTTTATAATTAGAATTCATAGGCTAATTTCAGAGAAGACTTCTTTAAAATTACGAATTTTTAGTTCTTTTTCAGCAAGTCCTCAAATGACAAATTACTTAAAATGATAGTTAAAAAACTGAAATATTAACACATTCTTGTTGGAAACAATTTAGAATTAATACTTCAAGTTAGATTACTTAATGTGCATTTTGAATGCCATATATAGGGAAATGATTAAAGATTAAAGTAATGGAGCAGATCTTTCTTAGCAATTACCTAATGGAAAGAAAGCAGAGAACATTTCTTACATGCAGAAGTAAATGGAGGAAGTGAACTTGGTTTTCTCTGGAAAAATTCAGTTTAGTAGTAACAGGAAAATGGCTTTCAATAATTAAATCCATTCTGTAAATGCCCCTAGATTCCAAATTAATGACTGAATTTTGAGTATATCAGGATTCAGTCAGAGAAATAGACTTACTGTGTTATGGGTTAAGGCTTTTATTAGAATGATCAGACTGCACACAATTGTGGAGATGGGATTATATGGAAAAAGAAATTTCAGAAACAATGATAGCAGCCCCTTCAAAAGCACAGAGTTCACTGGGAAAACTTTAAGAAACCAAGTATGTACAGCTGCTAAAGTGGAGATGTAAAGAGGCTGTGGAGAGGTTTGTGAGAACTTGCCTCTGTGGGTCCACATCCCACAGCCAGGCACCTGTTGTTGCAATCTTGGGCCTGTTGGTTGGGTCCAGAGGAAAGGCTGGACTTGGGGGAAAAGACGAGAGTGAGGATGACCTGGAAACTGCCAGGTACCTCTACATTTGTCTTCACCCTATCTGACCATGAAGACCTTTTAAGGGTTTGGCCATCTCTAAGTTAGTGTACCATATAAGGAAGAGAATTCTGGGAAACAGTTCTCTGTCTGACCAAGCTCTCACTAGAATAATCTAGTACATTGAACTTCTCATTTTGAGCATCTCTTTTGGGCTCGTCTCATAAGTAGATGATAGAAATATAATAATTTGGGCCTCATGGTTTCCATTTTTTATGGTTTTTTGCTGTGGAAGTGTTCAGATGTTATCACTGGGCAATTTAAAATCCTGTATATTGGATAACTTTTCTTTTTCTAGTAACACCATGGCCTTTTCCTAATGTACTTTTACTGTATAATTACTCTGTATCTTATTTACTGATTTTTTTTGTTCCTTGTTAACGTTTTACAATGCCAGGAAATGAATTTCATATGAGATACTATTCCAATTTTGGAGAGGAAATGGATAAAAATTTAAGTATGAGTAACTTTACATAGTCTTTGTGGATTGGGGTTAAAAATAACAGAGTGTCTCCTAAGACTTTTGGAATGTGGATACTTTAGGAATGATGAATAAAAGGAGATGACTTTTTCTAAGAGATTTTGACGGCTTCTAGGCTCTTCAGATTACAGAGCCTCAAAACTTTGTCAGCTGAGTTGATACATCAGTCAGCAAAATTAAGTGGTCTCTTACTCATGGGCCCCCAGAACATGATTTTTGTTCTGGATCTGCCTTCTGTCTTCTCTAGTGCAAATATAATGCACATGCCTGCTAATTTTTTATTTTTTTCTTTTTAAATGGATGAGCTGATGGGGAGGGGAAAACTAAAAATAGTTTTCATTTAGCTCTGCCTTGCAGTTCATAATGGGGCGTTCATTTGTCTCTTTCCCATTTAATCCTCCTCCCCTCAGAGTTGAAGAATCTCTTGTAATTTCTTTTAAGACCATTCACTGATAATGACTGAAGCATTCTGGAGACGTAAATGTACCAGTCTTAGAATATTTAGGTTTTTTGTTTGTTTGTTTGTTTGTTTTATGAGACAGAGTCCTGCTATGTAGTTCAGGCCTGCCTTGAACTCACTTTATAGCCCAGGCTGGCCTCAAACTCACAGTGATCCTCCTGCCTCAGCCTCTCGTTCTAGGATTACAGGCATATGTCCCAATGCCCAGCATAGACTATTTAACATAATCTAAGTATGCTTTCAGTATCTGTTCATTTTTATTATAGTAATTGATTTTTTTTTTTGAGTAGGTATTTGCTCTGCAGATAAAGACTACATTTCCATCTTCTTTGCAGCCAGGTGTGGGTACAGGATTAAGTTTTGGCCAATAGGAAATGGCTGCATCTTCTGTGTCTCCCCCTAAGAGGAAAGGAGTTTCGCTTTCATTGCAGCCCACTTTTCTCTTTTCTCTGTGTCTGGCATGCAGGTAAAATTGTGAGAACTGAGTTTTTTGGACAATGAGATAGAAAATTCTGGAACCATTTACCCAGCCTTTTATATGAGAGAAATAAACTTTTATTTTGGGTTTCTCTGTTTGAGCAGCTAAATTGATGACCATATATATATATATATATATATATGGTCATCAATTATATATATATAATACTCTGTATTATAATGAGGCATTGTCTTAAAGAATAGAAAACTCACTCGACAAAACATAAGCACAATGAGGTTTTATTATTAAATAAATCAAATATCTCCTGAATTCAGTCAGACATTTGCTTTCCTTGCCTCTGAAAATTGTTCTTCTCCAAGACATTTTCAAATTTGTCACTTAGCCAGTACAGGTGGTGTGTTATTGATGCCTCCAAATAGCAGCCTAAGTCCCCAAGACCTCCCGATGAGCTCTCTATAGCTGATATCTGTCTTGGTCTCTAAGTCTGAATTCCCATCTCCAAGAAGCAAGAATATGATGCGTCCAGCTTTGGCCAGGTATTTCTCTCTGGTCCAGTAAGTTATGGCCAAGGGTGTTAATGTCTGTGCCTCATGATATGTAGGATTGGCATCTGGGACCATGGATGGGATTTTTAAAAACTGTTGCTATGGTGGAAACGAGTGGTGCCTGGTCTAGACAAAAACATAGACAAAGGTGTTTTGAAATGTGTTAATACTTTCCCTTTACCGTTCAAGTGATTAATTTTTGTAACATTTGTAAAGATAAAACATTAGAAATATTGCAAGAGTTCTGTTAGTGTAAGCTAGGTTGTAAGCCTTCAAATGTTAACATTACTGGGGGATGTACACTAATATAATTTAAGCCTATAAATCATAATTTGCACCATGTAGTTTGAAAGTTATAATTCCTATTTTTAACAAGACAGAAAAGGCAGCAATTCAAACAAACTTGAGGAGTTTGTTCCTTTTCTGTTATTTATCTTATTGGATGTATCTTCTGTTTGATACCTTTATCTGAAACAGTTGGATAAAGTTGGCGATGAAGTATCCTTCTGTATTAAATTTGCTTTCTGAATTTTGGAATATTATTTATTTGGCTTTTATTTCTGTGCCTTTAGCATACATATTGCCTGAAATTAGGAATGTTTATTTGGATGTATAGATAAACATTATGGGAAATGAATATTATTTTCATTAGAAAATTTTCTTTAAACTTAAATCAAAGCAACATGACAGGTACATCTAGATGCTTTTTTATGAAAAAAGGAAATAAAACCTACATAGAACATTTATTTTGTGTGGCGCATTAGGCATACAGCTGAAGACCACATGCTAGAATATGTGAGGCAGTTATTGTGAATTATCTACCTTTAAAACCAAAGCTCTTGGGGCAGGTAAGAACCCTCGCTTAGCGATCATGAAGGTGCCTAATAATGTTTCATGTTTTTGTCTCAAATAGAATATGATACTACACAAAAGGTGATGACTTCAGACAAAAGGTTTTGTTTTCCTTTTTTTTTTTTTCCTCCTTAGAGTAAACACTATTTGGATATCTTTCATTAGTTTCCCAGAAAAATTCAAGCTACAAGTGGGATGTGTAAAACTGTTTTAATCTGACTGACCCTAAAGACGCTTTGTTTAAAACAAAATGTAAATTTGACTTTTTGTATGATATAGTCTCTGACATTGAATTTTACTTAAGTTTGAGAATTGTTTGTGGTATTTTTTTAAAGTCCTGCGGCTTGGCGGAAGGAAGTTATATGAAAAGTAGGCCATCAAGGGAACTTTGAGTCTAATGAAATAAAACCTCTACAGATTTAAAATAATTTTGTTTCCTTGGTAACATCAGTCTAGATTTTGTCCATTTTTATAAATTGTTCTAGCAGTGATCATTCAAGGTCTAGTATGGTAATAGAAAAATTACAAGGGTATGATCTGTGTTAATTATTTCCCTGAAAACTCTTCCATTTCTGTCTCTGCTGCCACTACCTTAATTAAGGTCCATATCCTCTCTCACCAGGCCTTTTGCAATAAAATCTTGTTTCACCAGTCTCTGAGATTCTGTCTCTCAACCATGTCCCCTATTTCCAGCAATGCTTTCTAGTGTATATTTTTTCTTTTTTGTAATTGGAATCAGAACCTGGGGCCTCCACTGAGCTATACATTCCTACTCCTTTCTTCTCTCTCTTGCTCTCTTTTTTTTTAAATTTTGAGACAGGGTCTCACTTAGTCACCCAGACTGGATTCCACCGTGGTGATCCTCCTGCCTCAGCCCCTCAGAGTACTGGGATTACAGGCATGCATCACCATACCGAGCTTAATTTACAAATTTAGTGATATCACTGCTTTCTTTAGAAACTTTTCATAATTTCTAATGCCTAAGGATCAAACTACACACATTATCAAATAATAACCAAGGCCCTTTTACAGTGTAGCAATCAAATTGTTAGTGGCAGAGAAAGATAAAAGCAGAAGTGTTTTTTGCTACGCAGAGGAAACACAGAAGTGTGAAAATGCAATACTTCCTCCTAGGAGCCTTACTTCTTCGTAGTGCAGGGACAGTTTAGGCAGGTAGACAATTAAGGGTTTTGGGATGGGCTAGTACAAAGTTAGAATTCGAATGAGTATAAGATAGTAAATAAAATTTGGAGAGCTTGTTGATCGAATTTCTATTTAAATAACGTTTTAAGAAAATAATTGGGAAAATAGCATCTCTAGTTTTTTCCACTCAAATATATGTGTATAATTTGTAATGCACTTGAGCCTTTTAATATTTAGTATTAACACAAATTAGAATTGATAGTTGTACTTTAATTTTCCAAACCCAATCTGCTGCTTTTCTTGGAGAGGACAATGAAAATAATACTTCAATATTTATGGTTATACCTATTTTCTAACACCTGACTTTTAAAAATATGTTATAAAGAACTATATCCACATAACAAATTTTAAATTTCATTCCTGTAGTTTATTCTTTTGTTTGTTTTTTGTTTTTTGAGACAGGGTCTCACTATGTAGTTATGGGTGGCCTTGAATTCACTCTGCAGCCCAGACTGGCCTTGAATTGACTGCAGTCCTCTTGCCTCAGGCTCCTGAGTGCTGGGATTACAGGCATGTGCCACCACACCCATCTTCCTGCACTATATTCTTACAGCATGTAACATTACTATTAGTAACTTGTATAACTCAAGATCAGCAAATATTGATCAGAAAAAGCTTGAAGTTGGAGTTAAGCATTCATACTTGAAGAAACAATAGGTTTTTGAGTTTTTCTGCATTGAATCCTTTATCTTTTACTGTGTTCATCTAAATTTTCTTATTTCTTTGGTTCAATTTCAGTGTACTTCGAGGGCTTTCTCATTAGGTGCATATATGTTTATCATTTTTAAACCTTTTTGATGGACTGGTTCTTCTGTTACTATAAAATGTCCCTCTTTATCTTTAATAGTTGATTTTTGATTATTGGTAGTGATTATTATTAAGTCCATACTTTATTCAGATTATTTTTTAGTTTTTACCTAACACTTTTTGTCTTTACACTTAGTTTATTTGATTTTAATAAGCCATTTCAACTCTCTTCTGTGTGCTATATCATGCATTTTTCACTTTCAGCCTATTCGTATCTTTGCCTCCAAAATATATCCCCCATAGACAGCATATAATTAGATCTTTTTTGGGGGGGCACTGGGGATCAAACTCAGGGCCTTGTGCCTGCTAGGCAAGTGCTCTGCCACTGAGCTAAATCCTCAACCCCAGATCTTGTTTCTTTAAAAGTATGACACTCTCTGCCTTTTGATAGTTTAATCTGGTAACATTTCATATAGTTACTGATTTTGTTGGATTTACATCGATTGCTTTGGTTTTTGTTTCCTATATTTTTCATGTCTTTTGTTTTTCTCACTGTTCTGTCTTAAGGAAATAGTTTGTAGTATAACATTTTAATTCCTTTAACAATTCTTTTTACAATTTTTTGAGTTATTTTCTTAGTGGTTGTTATAGGGATATGTATATGTATGTGTACATGTGTATTCTCCACCAAAAAATGTATACACACCTTAGGAAAAGGAAAACTTGTTTAAATATTTGAATACTAAATTTATTGAGACACGATGAGATTAGTACAAGTTACCTTTGGCCTCTGCAATTACAAGAGGTGCTCACAGTGGTGGCCATTAGCTTCCAGACATTTATTAGTGTGATGAACTGCTGCTTGGTAACCTAGGTTACCTTGGTCATTGCTGCGTGTGCATTTCCAATTTCTTCTCTAAGGGCTGTGATATACGACATGTTCTAGGGTTCCCCATACAAGGGCGATACCGTCTGTTGAAAAACATCATATTATTTTTTTTTCTTTCTTTCTTTTTTTTTTTTTGTGGGAGCTGGGGATCAAACTCAGGGCCTTGCACTTGCTAGGCAAGCGCTCCACCACTTCAGCCAAATCCCCAACCCCCAAAACATCATATTATTTTTCTTTTCCTGAAGCGTGTATACATTTTTTTTGTTCCCTCCCTCCCTCCCTCTCTCTCTATCTCTCTCTATCTCTCTCTTTACCTCTCTACTAATATCCACAGATTTATGCTAAATTTCACTGAGGTTTAGAAACTTCATTCATATAACTATTTTCTCTTCCCTTTTGTATTGATATGCATTTTATATCTATGTATGTTAAGGCCCAAAAATATGTTGTTAAAATTATTAGTTTATATAATTTTATCTTTTAAAGAAGCTGAGAGAATAAAGGAGAGCAAGTATATATTTGTAGTTTACTAAACCTCTTATTTATTATTTCTTGTTCTCTCCATATCTTCCTGAGAATTTGAGTTACCATCTGTTGTCATTTCCTTACTACGGACAGCTTTGTGCTTTAATGACCCCTTTCTTTCTTTTCTTTTCTTTTCTTTTCTTTTGGGTGGTGGGGATTATACTCAGGGCCTTGTGCTTTCTAGGCAAGTGCTCTACCACTTGAGCTGAATCCCCAACCCACTAACCCCTTTGAAGAAAATTTGTGTGATTCACATTATTGTGTAGTGTTACTTATTCTGAGTATGAAAACTTCCTTTAATATTTCTTGTAAATTGAATCTTCCAGCTGAATTCTCTCAAGATTTTATTTACAGGAATATCTATTTTGCGTTCATTTTTGAAATACAGTTTGTTGGAGATTAGATTTCTGGTTAGCAGTTTTTTTCCTGTCAGCACTTTAAATGTGTCATCCTGTCACCTCTGATCTCCATTGTTTCTAATCAGAAATCATCTATTAACCTTTTTTAAGGATCCCCTGTATGTGACAAGTTGTTTTTCCTCTTGCTGCTGGTGTGGCTCTCCTTTCATTTATCCTACTTGGTGTTTGTTGAACTTCTTGGATGTGTAGACAAAATGTTTTTCATCAAATCTGAGAAATTTTTAGCCTTATTTCTTTAATATATTTTCTGTTCCTGTCCTCTCCTTCTGGTATCCCCCCCCACATATGTTTTTGTATTAGTCCAGGCTCTCCAGAGAAAGAACCAATGGAGTATGTGCATCTCATATACACACATGCATATGTATATATTATATACACACACATAAATGATTCATACATATATGTTTATGTGAAATTCAATCACATGATTATAGAGGCCAAAGAGTCCCAATATCTACAATATGAAGGCCTGAGAACCAGGAGAGCCAGTGGTGTAAATTCCAGTCCGAATCCAGAGGCAGAAGATCTATGTCCCAGTTTGAAGACCACCCTGTCCAGCTGAGCAAGTTCATTCTCGCTTAGTGTTGTTGCTAAGACACAATACCGGCACCTGCAACTTAAAGGAGGAAAGGCTTATTTTGGCTCACAGTTTGTAAAGGTTTCAGTCCATAGTTGGCTAGCTCCAGGGCAGAAGTGGCGTGAAAGGGCCTGGGCAGAGAGCAGCTGCTCACATCATAGTGGCTGGGAAGTAGAGAGAGATTAAGAGAGGCGCTGGGGAGGTAGATAAACCCTTTCAGGCATGCCCCCCAATGACCTGCATCTTCTGATCAGACCCCAACTCCCAATAGCAAACCGGTTATAAGCTCCCATTATTTAATCCCCTTCCAAAAGTCCCTCTCACCTTTTAGTGCATGAGACTTTGGTGGGACATCTAGATATAAACCATAATGTTCTGCCCCTGGCCCCCAAAAGACTCATGCATGTCTCTTTATGTAAAATACATTTAATCCATCTCTAAGAGTTACCAAAGTCCTAGCAGTTCTAGCATTGCTGAAAAGTCCAAATCTAAAGTCTCCTCTGATATTTAAGGCAAACTCTTAGCTGTGAGCCCTGTGTAAAGTTGTGAAAGTTAAAAACTGCCAGCATGCAAAGGCACAGGATCATTCCCATTTCAAAAGAGAGAAATAGGGAGATAGAAACCCGTGGGACCAAAGCAAGACTGCTGTGCAGCAGGGTAAACATTAAATCTTGTAGTTCCACATCCAGTATCCTGGGCAAGTTGTGGTGAGATGGGAGCTCCAAAGGGCTTGGGGGGCTCTGGCATTATGGCATTGCCTGTGGTTGTAGCCCTCATGGCTTCTCTCTTGGGCTGGCTTTGGTCATTCCTTGTGGCTTTCCTTAGACATTCCATGTTCCTGGTTCCTTCAACTTCCTAGGGTCTCCATTGCACTTTTGGCTTCACTCTCACAGTTTCACGTACTACTCTCTTGGGGTACGCTGCCTGGCCTCCCAGGCCTTCTAAAATCTCCTGGAAGCTGCCCTGACTCCACAGCTCTTATATTCTGCATGCCTGCAAAACCAGCACTGCTTGGGTGGTGCAGAGGTCTGCCTCCAGCTTGAGCCAGGACCCCTTGCATTGCAGCCGCAGAGGCCTCTGAGTGCCTGGATAGCTGAGTACTGTGAACTGAATTCCAGGGAATCAATTCCCTGGGAACCAATTTTCTAGGTGGCAGTTCTTTGGCAGGATGCCCTGGGGCTCTTTTCTTAAAGTAGTTTAACTTTTACAACTGTGAGCTCAAGAAGAGTGGGGTCTTGCTCAGTCCTGTGATGCCCTCAAGCTACCTTTTTTATTGTCCTATTCTGAAGTATGGTAAAACCTTGGTATGTGAGCATAATTCATTCTGGAAATATGCTTATAATCCAGAGCACTTGTATATCTAAGCAAATTTCCCCATAAGAAATAATGAAAACTCATATGATTGATTCTACAACCCTAAAATATTCGTATAAAAATTATTACAGGGCCCGGGGATTTAGTTCAGTGGTTAGAGTTCTTGCCTCGCAAGCACAAGGCCCTAGGTTCAATCCCCAGCACCAAAAAAAAAAAAGATTACAATACTGTAATATAATACAAAATAATAAAGAAAATATAAGATGTAAAGAAAAATAAATTAACCTACACTTACCTTTGAAAACCTTCATGCCTGGTATGAGGGAAATGAGAGGAGGTTTATTATGTAGGACGACTTTCACTATCACTGATGGAATCACTGCTGTCGATTGATTCAGTGGAGTCTTTTTGTACAGCTTTAACAAGGAACCTATCCAATGACACTGGCATTTGCCTCCTTTTGAGGATTTCAGGGAAATGTGAAATTACATTGTTATTAAACAGATTCATCGCTTGCACTGCTACAGCCGTATTCAGGTGGTGCTTCTCTACAAAATTTTGCACTGTTTACCACATTTTCTCCATCTCCCTAATGTCGTTTGAAGTGAGGGATTCCTCTGCCTTTTTTTTCCCTCCTCTGCAGACAAGATCTCTATAACCTCTTGCTGTTGGGAGATGATCACCCACAATCCTGCAATGAGGGAGAGAGAGAAGAGCCATTGGCTCCGTCGTGATCGTGTGACATTTGGTGTCGTGTACTACTCATATTGCAAGACATCACTTGTTTATCCAAGTTAAAATTTATTAGAAATGTTTGCTCATCATGCAGAACACTCAGAGAATAAGTTATTTACAATTCAAAGTTTTACTGTACTTGGCTTTTTTTTCATGCTAACCTTTTCACCAGCCAAGCCCTCCTCCATCTTTGTGGACACTTTCTTTTTGGCAAAACTGAAAACTTTTAACACGTTCATGACAGGGCTGTAATTCATGTCTTGCTGCCCGGTGGCACTGATTTGAATTCCATCCTCTAATGTGAAATAGCTAGCTATTGGTGGTTCAGGCTGCCCAATGGAACAGACATGTATGTACCACTGGTGGTTCAAGCTGGCAAGAACATGTTAAAATAGGCTTTTTGCTCTTGGTTTTCGGTAAAAACCTAGCTAAAAGCCCCCAGCAGTATCCATTCCACAGTCCCAATGTTGGATTGTCTTGAAATTTCCTCTGCCAGATTAATTAGTCCACTGCCCTTAGTCTCAGTCTCCTGCAAAGTCTCAGAGGAGGAGCAAAACAGAGACAAATTTTCTGCTAGAGCATAACCCAGGTGGCCTGGAGTCCAACTGCCGATGAAGTCTTTGTTCCCGTTTTGAAACCTCATGAGCCTGGTCTTTAGCATCTGCATTTCTATGTACTTTCTGGTCTGATGTCGTGGGGGAACATCTAGATATAAACCGTAACATTTAGCCTTTTCTTTTATTTAGGCCTTCAACAGATTGAGACCCACTCACAATGGAGAAAGCAATTTGCTTTACTCAGTATACTGATCTAAATGTTAACCTCATTCAGAAACACCTTCACTGACACACCCAGAATGTTTAACCAAATTATCTGGAGACTGCGTAGCAAGTTGACAGATAAAATTAACCATCATAGTATGCTTAATGATGTCTCATGTTTCTCTGAGTTCTGCTTATTTTTCTTCATTCTTTTTTCTCTGATTTTCAGATTGTAAAATCTCTGTCAGTCCAATGTCTTCAAATTCACTGATTCATTCTTCTGCCAGCTAAAATATGTAGAACCTGTCTAATGAGTTTTTAAAAATAAAGTTTGTAGAAGTCTGACTTTTTACTTTACTTTTAAGATCTGACCTTCCAAGAAATGAGATGATAGCCAAATCCCATTACGACAACAAGATTTCACTAACATTCCTATAAAACTCACTCTGTTTATTAAAGGGACTCATCGGAGCGTCTTTCTGTATTGTAGGTTAGATGCTGCCCAGTTCATAAATCACTAATAAGTAATGTATGAAATAATAAAGATAAATTATAACTTCCTCTCAGTTCTACCTAATTAGAAGTCATTCTCTAAAAATGCTTATTTTTAGTTTAAGACTAATCACTTCACTTGGTGAAAAAGTTAAAAGGGTATAGATTTTTATGTTCAGCAGTTGCATGACATTTGTCATATACTTAAACATTCATTCTTTGTATACGTAAAAACCATGTCATACCTCTATAATCTCCTGGGCCTACTCCATGTGTATAAAACACATACAATTTTTTTTAATATCCAGAACAAAATAGAATAATACAACTCAATTACTTCTAAACCTTCCATTTGGGTTGGAGTTCTGTTATCCTTCCTTATATCTTTTTTTGAAGTACTAAAAAATCAGATCCCATATCAACTCTGTCCTGCGATACTGAGAGAGAACTTAATAGTAATCCTCATTTCCAGCGGAGACACAGGGATGAAAAAGAAATGGGCTTGGGATAAACTATTCTAATAATTCGTAAATAATTAAAAATTGACTGCATATTTATAACAGTAACTGACAGAGAATGAACTTGTAAACAAATTCACTGCCAATTATTGTCTATGTGTAGATTATCCATAGAACATTTTACTTTATAATTCTCTAAGTACTATAATCACTTGTGTTTTTACTCCTATGTAAATGACATGTGAATTCCTTTGAAGTACAAACGACTATCTTCCTATTCAGGGAACCACAGAATCTGAAAACTAGAATAGACTTTATACATTTATTACAACAAAGAGGAAACAGCTCATATCCAGGTCTCCCAGTCAGCTGAGAAGGAGCTTCACAGCAGAGTAGGTGGGGAACACTAGGTAGCTTCTGGGTGACTACGGCGCCTGCTTCTCAACATGCAAATTATCATTTTCCTTGAAATAACTCCCACTTTACCTAATCATAGACACAAGATTCAATACTTTAAAGAAAACCATGCACATTCTAAGCTTAAGTATTGTCTGTTATCTGCTATTTTCAATTAGTTGAGTTAATAAATCCTAGTAATTTAAAAAATCACAAGTGAGTTTTTAGTTTCCGTACTTTAATATGTCTTCCTTAGAGATGAGAAATTATTATTTCCCAGTGTGAGAGCTGATAAGTGATGAGCAGTCTGTCCTAGTGCATTGCCTGTTGGCACAAACCCTCCCGCCACCTGGATTACTCTTTCTATTCTGAAAATACTGACAGATCTGGGTGTCATTTCTTGCTAATTATGTGACCATGACCAAGTTGTTTAAAATCTTCGAGACCATTTTCTCATTCATTAAAAGGAACTGTTTCTACCTACTCATAGACTAATTGGGGGGAGTAGGTTATACAAATAAAGCATCTGATGCGTAGTAGCCACATAATAAAGAACAACTATTATTACTAATTAAATAATAACACTAATGTAACACAATAGATGACAGAAATGAACAGGCTAATACCTCTAGAAAGTAGGATTTATCATCTTAATTATGAGCCTGCATTTATAGGGATTCCCCAAATGAGACAAGTAATTTATGTCAAGACCCGGAAGGAATAATAAATTCATGAAACAGCATTAGCATTTTTAAAAGCAATATTTTTAATAAGGGAAATAAAACATTTTTAAGGCAGGCTTTTTTTTTTAAAGTCTTGCCAGTTGTGTTGACAATTAAATTATTTGCAAAGCTGTTATTTTATTGAGTTAAACAGTACCATTGAAAAAATTTCTATTCAGCCTAAACAATTAGAGACCTTTGGGGAGGAGAAGAGGACAGGAGGTTGAATTGAGTCACCAGTGGCCAGTGATTCCATCAGTCATGCCCATGTTTCTAAACAACAGTGTTCAGGACCCTCTGGGTTGGTGACCACATAAAGACAGATTCTGGGAGAGGGGTATTCCCTGAGAAGGCCTGGAAGAGCTGCAGTAGCCCACCCTACATTCCTTGCCTTGTGAATCTCTTCCATTTGGTGTTCCTGAGTTGTACCCTTTAAACTGTAAGTTCAAGGAACGTATTTATTAGTTCTTCAGTCATTCCAACAAATTATTGAACCAGAGGAGAGGGGATTATGGGAACTCCCAAATTTGTAATCTAGTCAGACAGGAGTGCACGTAACCCTAGGGACCAGGGATTTGTGGCTGGTGTCTTTAATTGGGCAGTCTTGTGGTACTGAGTCCTAAACTTGGGGATTGAACCGTAGGACACCCAGTTGATGTCAGAGAATTAGGGGGGCTTTAGCTCAGAGGTTAGAGTGCTTGCCTTGCAAGCAGAAGGCCCTGAATTCAATTCCTGGCACCAAAAAAAAAAAAAAAAAAAAGAAAAGAGAACTGGTATGGAAAAAAATGCCACACATTTGCTGTCGGTGGAAAAGCCCCTTGGGTCAGCACAGATATCTTCAGTTTACAAATGGAAACAAACCAAAAGATTCACTAGCCTCCTCAGTTCCACATGAAGTTAGTACATGGGAAAGCTCTAACCTAAAAGTACTTGTCGATACCTGGCTGCCTGCCTTATTTATTTATTTAGAAATTGTTAGAATCTAATTTTTATATATGATGACTTTACTTATTAGTGCTCTCATCTCTTGGATTTAACTAATTATGGTCTTGGTGAAATTGCTTACAATTTTTTTATTTTTGCTTACAATTTTGACTATTCTTTGTTCAGAGTAATTTTACTTAGCCCTTCCAAAGTTAGCATAGGCAGCTGAGGAAGTGTAAGATTTTTTGCTTGATTTTCTTCAGTTTCTTCAGTATTTTAAATAGGACACAAATATCTCTGTAAATAAAAATAACTTCTTCCTAATCCATTTGGAAAATATCCCAGACTTCCTCTCCATGCCTTGCAAAGTTGCTGCTGTCTAGTCATTATCACTTTTTGTTTTTTTCTCTTTAACATAAATGACCCCCATAGGAATAGCTTAATCACCAGCTGTTTGGCTCTGACAGCAGTGTTCCATTTATTCTGGTTTTGCTGTTTTTTTGAAATAGTCTGAAAGGTAAATCACTCCATTCTTTCCTTTGTTCTAAAATGATCATACTCAATTACATTTACGTTAGTAAATCATCTAGAACCATAGTGAAAAGAGAGTGTCAACTAATATATATTTTATATTGGTCCCTTATGAAATGACATTTATTAATTGAGAATTTTGGTGCTCATTTTCAGTTTTCAAGGCTTCAGGTGTTTAGAAATGAAATCATGGGGCTTGAAAGCTAGAAGGGGTCTCAGATCAGCCAGAAGAGGATACTTATATTTTAACTGAGGAGATAAAAGTTGTCAAGGTCAACCACAAATCTAATAATTTGGCTTGGTGAGAGAAACCTAGTTTTCAGAATCTTATGTAGTTTTCAGTCTACAACTACAAGGATCACTGGTCTAGAGATTCAATATGAAGAGCAGTTTGTCAAAATATTAACGCTGCTTTTCCTGGAAGCGGCTCTTTTCAGTCTTCCATATCATTGATAGTGTCTGAAATTGTGTGAGTTCTTCAGGATCAGTAACTTCTACCAGGTAGTGTTCTGCCAATTCAGTGGATTTTCACAGCTTTAAAATCAACAATATCCTTCTCCCTCTTATGATCTTGGGTAGAACCACAGTATGTAAAACATCAGTGGTATTAGAATAGAAATTTAAGCGTATTTTTCATTTCTTGGAAAAGAAATCAATGAGACTATAACTCAAATTTGTCAAATTACTATATTATAGTATGTCTAATACAGTATGTGCTTCTTACTTAAAATAATTGAATGGATGTACCATAATGCACTTAACCAGGACCCTGTTGATGTGTGTTTAGGCTGTTTATTCTTCTGCTTTTATGAACAATGCTATAGTGAAAAATGTATGTGTACATTATGTATGCATGTGTTTTTCTAAAGATAGATTCCTAAAAATGTAATTGCTGTGTCATTAGAATATGTTTACTTTTAATTTTGAAAAATTTTATTGAATTGGCCGCCAAAAAATTGTATCAATATACATTTCCGCCAGAAGCGTGTGAGCAAACAATTATGTTCTCATCAGTATGGTATGTTAGTTTTAGTTTTTGCTAACTGGAAAAATTATATCTCTGTGTGCTTTTAATCTTTAATTTTTATCATATGTAAAGTTGAGTAACTTTTTATAAATTTAAGAGATATGTGTGTTTCCTTTTCTGTGAACTATTTATTTATATCACTTTGCTCATTTTATTTTATTTATTTTTTAGTGCTAGGGATCAAACTTGGAGCCTTGCGCTTGCTAGGCAAGTGCTCTACCACTTGAGCTAAATCACCAGCTCACTTTGCTCATTTTATTTTTTTTTTTAAATTAATTAATTTATTTATTTTAAACCAAGAACATGTATTGGTACATTCTTCATACAATGGTCACATTCATTACATTTATTCTGTACCTATACATGACGCATCTCGGCTCTCCCCCCTCCCCGCCCCTCCCCTCCGCTCCCTCCCTCCCTATTTACAGCAGGTTTATTCATCATTTTCCATATTTTCCCTTTCCCCTCTCTTTCCCCTGTTGCCTTTCTGCTTTTCCCCTTCTTTCTTTCTAGTACTCCTCTCGGGTTTCTGTTCCTCTTACTGAGCAGTAGGAGATTTTCATTTATTAGGATACTAACTCTGTGTTGTAAGTTGCCAATTCTTTTCCTCACTTTTTCATTTCTGTTTTCACTTTGATTTTTGCCTTTTTCATCCCCTCCCCCCAATGTGGGTGTTCCCCCCCCATTGAGGATTGTCTTAGTTAATTTTCTTGTTGCTGGGACAAAATACCTGACACCCAAAGTTAGGGGAGGAAAGGTTTATTTAGCTCACAATTTGTAGAAGTTTCAGTCCACAATTGGCTGGATCCAAGGCAGGGTGGCATGGCAGAAAGGCAGAAGGCAACAAGGTAAGCAAGGGGGTAGGCAAGCCTCTTTCTGTCCCTTATATTTTATCCAGGCTACCTGGCTTTAGGGTGGTGTAGCATTCCCACCCTTAATCCTAATACTTTTAATCCTAGTATTACATCCTTGATCCCAGCAGAACTATGCCAAACCAATCAACAGACGAATTTAGTAAGCACACACTCTAGATCCAGCCCCACCTGTGACCACATGAGGCTTTGGAGGACATCCAGACACAAACCATAACAGGGACTGAATCCAGGGACTTGGCACTGAGGTACATCCTCAGTCCTTTTTAAATTTCGAGACAGAGTCTCGCTAAATTTCCCAGGCTGGTCTCAAATTTCCTGCCTCAGCGTCCCAGAGTACTGGTATTATAGGCATGTGCTACTATGTCTGGCTGTCTTTTTTCATTTTATGGTTAGCTAAACTGGGATTGAACATTTCCAAAATGAAATCTTGGATTTCCTCCCTTCCCTTAATCTGCTGCTGTTCTATCTTCCTCATGTCAAGAAACAGCAACTGTCACGTCCCTACTAATAGCCCAAGCCTAAAACCAAGAGTTGCCCCTTGATTCCACTTTCCCTCACTCACTGTTTCTAATCTAATCCACTGGCATTGACTTTTTCATATATATCTCAAAATTTTCCATTTTTCTTTATGTCCCCTAATTTAGTCCATCTGGCCCTTATCTTTTACTTGGGCGGCTATGACAGCTTCCTATATGTCTGCCTCAATTTGGCATCTCTCCTTCTAAGAACTGAGCCATTTTCTACTTTGTAGCTTATATGATCTTTTCAAAATATGAACCATAAAATCGTCATGCTACCCCTGACCTATCCCCTCCCATTCTTGTTCAACCCTCCAGTGGCTCATTAAATCCAGTTAAAAAGATTATACTTCTTAAAATTAGTACAACTTAACTATTTTGTCAGCCTTATGGTGTAGTAGGTTATTTGTTGCCCCTTCACTTCACCCCCTACCACCTTTCGGACCTCTTATGTCTGCTGTGTTCTTTACCTCCTCACTGTGGACTTTTAAATAAATCATTCTCTTGGAGTACCCTCCTCCTCCATAAGTTTGTGTCTGATTATCATACAGATCTCAACTCACTCATCGTATTCCATGGAAGAGCCAATGCTCTGTATTTATGTAGAAAACCCCTATCTCAAGCCCTCCTTGCATCTTATATCTCTTTCATAGCACTAGTATTTACTATTTTACACTTACTGTGATTCTTTGATTAAACTCTATGAGCTAAAGAATCTTGTCTGTTTCCTTTACTGTTGGGTCTCCGGAGTCTGTCATAGTGCTTGGCATATAATTACTTTTCAAGACATTTATTGAATGATTTTATAGGTTAATTAGAAATTATTGGGTAAAAAATTTATAAAATGTACTATTTTATCCTTTGTGAAAACATGACTGCATTTGCTGTTGGCCAGTCTTTGTTCACAT
The DNA here is from genome assembly GCA_004026905.1 of Hystrix cristata. NCBI lineage: Eukaryota > Metazoa > Chordata > Mammalia > Rodentia > Hystricidae > Hystrix > Hystrix cristata. Next base: position 88,206 of record PVJO010001085.1, read on the forward strand.
CATCTTTTCCCTGTGACTTTCCCAAGATTATTAAATATCAGGAGTTTCATATTTATCCCAGCCACTTGTGTTGAATTCACTTAAAGCCTGTAGGTATTCTTCTACAGTCTTGGACTTTAGTTCCTTCCATCTTTTATCATCTGAAGATTATTTTTTTTGGAGTAGAGGACAATAATTTAGATCACATTTTCTGATAAATCGGTCTAGCAAAATCTAGGTAGTCCATTTTAAATTCAGTTATTTAGAATTTGAAATTCAGACCATATTATTCCGTGGTAACCATGTTGAAATTGATCCTTACATTTCCATGCAGGTCCTTTTAGGACTTTATAAACAGTAAATTATCTTAAATAGAGTAATATTAGTATGAAATCTGAGTTTCTCTTGTCCCATTTTAGCTTTTTTTCAATCTGAACTCCTTGGAGTCTTAGGAACGGCTGGGAGTTCAGTAGGAGTGGGGAGTGCTGGGAGGAGTATCAGATTGTTCCTGGATTTCCTGCAACCTTTCTAAAGGCCAAGGCAAGATACATGTGTGGTAGTTTTCAAGCTTTTATGTTAGTAAATTGTATGTAATTCATGGTAGTCAAGGATGTTTGATGAATTATGGAGGATGGATTGATAAATTACTATCCACTATTGGGAGAATAAAGCAAAATGAAGATCCTCTTAATTGTGAGACAGATGGCTCCATCTAGGAAGAAAACTAAGTAGGAATACATTATCTCCTTGATCATACTCAATGTGGAGAGGTCTCTACGAGAAGATAATTAGGTGGATTATTTTTCACAAGGCTGTGCTTTCTGTGGAAACAGTTTCCTTCTATACATGGATCCTGAGTTTTAAGATGCTTTCAACCATTTGAACTGTCTTATTATAATAGAAATTTAGTCATGTACCAAATTTATTCCTGTGCAATTTTCAGTGACAAACTACTTCTCTCATTTGTATGTATAAAAACAATGCCAAGAACAAAAAAACTCATGATTCAATTGATTTTGTACTCTCTTTGGGAAGAAGAAAAGACTTGTTGAGATGAAGATTATAATTTCAGCAACAAAGGAAACTCTCAAGGCCCAGGCAGCTCTTAAATTCAATACTAATAATTTATGAAATAAATTATACACCTTACCTTTCTGTCAGTTCTTGTAGGTACCTGCCTACTTGCCAATGCAGAGACAAGATTGCTTAATTATAGGTATACTTCTTAGCACGAGACAAATCCACTTCAAAATGCATGTGGTTATTTGTTTACAAAGTTAATGGTTAGTAATCCCAAATCTTCAGTTTGGAAGGTACCTTAGAGGACATCTAGTTCAGTACAAGACTCCTTTCTGTCAGGAACAAACTGTTTACAGCCACCCCTTCCTGCCATCTGATGGTCTCCTCCCTGTCTGCTCTGCTTCAGATATACAGGCTTTCTCTGTTCCTTCAACTTATCAAGCTTTCTAAGACTCTTTGTACTGCCTTGAATGCTCTTCTCATAACCTTGTGCTTGTGGCTCGCTTCTGTACATGAAAAAAGATTTCTCCGAAACACTGCCTCCTTGACAAGCCATTCCCAGACCACCTATCTGAAGGACCCTCTCCTCCCAACTGCCACAACTCTTTTGTAAGACTTGCCTTTCTTTTCTTTATAATACTTGTCACTGCCTGAAATCATGTTTATTTATTCTTAGTTCCCCGTGGTCAGCTCCATGAGAACAGGAGCCAGGCCTGTGGTGTTCACCGCTGTACCCTGAAGCCTTTATAGTAGTGGGTGGCCTATTGCAGGCATCTTGGCCTATAGGACAGATACAAACATGAATCAATAACCATTGATAAGCTGGTCATTGTCCAGTTGCTACAGAGCTGACATCTGTCTCCTTTTCATTTCTACTACTAATCTTAATTCTGTGCCCTGCCTCGTTTACCACTTTTGCAGATTCTTCAGACATTGGGCGTGGGTCATCTTTCCCTGGGGCCAAACCCAGTTTCCTCACTAGCTCCTCATCTGGCACAGTTTTAGGAGAGTGGTCACCATCCAGGTTTTCTGTCACTTGCAGCCTTTGGTTTTGTTGCTGTGATATTCAGCATTAGACATAGTACATTATGTGGTGTCTCAGCCTCAGAGACAGTACAGTTAAACCTCTTTGTTTAATATAGTATTGAAAAAAATGAAAAAAAAAATATAATATTGAAGCACTTTATCTTTGATAAAAATTGTTTTACCTCTATATAAATGACTAAGAAGCTGTTTATATGAGGTCATTATCAGAATTATTAGTTCTTTTTAAAAACTTGTTTTATTGTGGAACATAAAGTAGAAATACTGTACATAAAACATAAGTATATACTCTAATAAATTATTATAAGTGAATGTTTATTAAACCAGCAATGAAAAAATAAAAATAGTGTCCTATAAAGCCATTCTGTGTAGCTCTTCTCAATCTTAACTGCCTCTGAAGGTAATGAATATCTGATTTTTATGATAAACACTTCCTTGGTCACTGTTTTATTGATTCATTGCTTGTATATGCCTACTTAATATAGTTTGTAACTCAGTTTTATTTGTCTTAAAACTGTATAAACGTGAAACAGTGCTGTTATATTAGTTTTCTGTTGTGTAACAAATTACTATAAGGTTAGCCATTTACAAGGACACCCAGATATTGGCTCACAGTATGTGGGTTAGAAGTATGGCCTAGCATGGCTGGGTTCTCTTCTCTGGATATCATGAGGCCAAGATCACCCTGTTGGGTGGCCTGACTTTGTTCCTGTGTCTCTGTGTCTGTCTCTCTGTCTCTCTGTCACTCTCTTTGTCTCTGCCTCTACCCCCCACCCCCTTTCTCTGTTTATCTGTGTCTCTATCTTGCTGTCTCTATTTCTCTCTGTACTGGGGATTGAACCAGGGTCTTGTGCATGCTAGGCAAGTGTTCTGCACTGAACCACACTCCCAGCCCTTTTTAAAATTTTGAGACCATCTTACTAAGTTGCCCAGGCTGGCCTCAAGCTTGGATTCTTCTTCCTTGGTCTCCTTAGTAGCTGGTAGTACAGATGTGTGCCACCATCTCATCTTGACGAGTTCCAACATTGGTTTCCAAGATCCAACTCTGCTTTTTTGGTCTCTTTATTGTTTTCTATTTCATGAATTTCTGCTCTGAATTATTTCTTTAGATTTATCATTAGATTTAGTTTGTGGCTTTCTTTTAGCCTCCTGAGATTGATGCTTAGTTCATTTATTTTCAGTTTTTTACATTTCCTGATAGACCCACATATGATTCTCAGTTTTCTCCCTAAGCTTTTCTTTAGCTTCTTCCCATAAATTTGTATTTTTGTTATTTTAAATCCATTATGATTTCTTCTTTCAGTTACTAATAGATTATTCTTGAGTGTATTTATTAGTTTCACATATGAATATTTTCTAATTATTTCTTTTGTGTTTGATTTCTTACATATTTTAGTTGTGGAGAAAGAATATCTTCTACTTCAGTCTTTGTAATTTGTTTTGAATTGCATTATGGCCTAGCAAATGATCTGTGTTTGTAAATGTTATGTGTGTGGGGAGGCATATTCTGAAGTTCTTCGCTATAGTTTGTATGTTTATTTGGTCAAGGTTTAAAAAGATGTTCAGAATCTTTTGTATGCTGATACTTTCTTATTGAATTCTTTTTGTGTTATTTCTAGCATTCTAATTTGTTTTTCAAATTTTGCCTTTCACGTTTTGGACCTTTCAGTTTTGTCAAAATGGTCAAGTGTTGGTTTTCATTACTTCAATGCTGTAGTAGTTTTATAGGCCATTCCTGATCATTGTAGTATTTTAGGTCTTTCTGAGTCATTTTTCTGTTTCATTTGTTTCTGTTGGTTCCTGTTGGTGATATCTCACCTTGTGTATCTGGCCATCTTTGGTTATGTGATGCACACTGTAAATGATAAATTGATATTATGAGGCCTAGGTTGATGCCATCTTCCTGCAGAGAATTGCTCCCTTCCTTTCTTCACACAGATAGTTGGTGGCATTACTAATCTGAACATGGAACCACCTTAAGCCAAGGTACATTTAGAGGTTTTATCTGGATCACCCAGATGATATGTAGCTGCAATTAAAGTCTGTCCAAGGACTGATTATTGCTGGTTTCCCTTGTCCTGGATCTGTAGCTCTTTGGGATTTGGATTTCAAATGAGTGATGGTTTGTCAAACTTTCTCCTTTTTGGCAGGGGGCAGAAGTAAATATCTTTATTTCTTTAACATGAGAGGTACACTCTTAACATTTAAAAAATTTTTTGTTAGTACATGTTTGCAGTACATAACTTTAATCGTGGGGAGTTGGTACATGTACATAATAGATCTTAATTCTTTTTAGCAAACTCTCCTTTTGAAATACCCTTCGCTTTGATTTCATGCTCCTGGATCTGTAAGGGTTTCAAGAGCAGCCTGTTTTTCTTTTTCTTTTTTTTTTAAGATCTTCAAATACCAAAAGAGATAAAACAGTTGGGGTGGTTTGGATTTCCTCTCTGAGTTCTATTCTTCTGCCTTATTTTAGCCAGGTAATTCTTCACAATCTTGTTAAGTGTTTGGAGCTTTTAAGCTGTTTTTAAAAAAGTGTTTTCTCCAGCATTTGTATTTGTCCTCACGGGGACATTTCATCCAAGTTATGTAATTTGCCATTACCAGAAGCTAAAGTGTGTCAGTTTTTATACTTTTTTTTTCTTGTAAGGATTAATCAGTGTTATTCATGTAAAATTGCAACTAAATCCAAGTTGGCATAAAATTCTTTTTCTCAATATGAATACTGGTAGTTAGAAGACCATTCTTGACACCTATGTTATGTATTCATTCACATATTTAAATTCTGATTCTCAGTTTACATTGCTGTTTTGATTGTTACAGAGATGAGGTAGGACCAAATGTTCTTTATATGTATTTATATACAGAACTTTTTGGGTGCTGGGTCTTGTTAATAGGAATGATTAATTTTTATCTTGTTTCTTTTGAAGTGAGCCATATCATTATTAGCGGAGAATAGAATATTTAAATGTTTCCTGGGTGTTCTTGCAAAGCAGGCATAGAAAATGAAAGAATGATTCATGTTCAGAAACATTGAGCATCTTTTAACTGGAATATGACTGATGTGGTTCTTCATGTGGCTGACTCCTTCTTGTCATTGCAATCTCAGTGTCACCTGTTTTAGAGAAGCCGTCCCAGTCTGAGTAATCTAATCAGTCTTCATTCCTCCTTCATAACATGTGTCAATATCAAAGCTTTTTGTCTCTCAGCAAAATGTAAAGTTTGATGAGGGCAAGAACCTTGCCTATCTTGTTCACCACTCTCTTGCATGTCTTATTTACCCAGTCCTTGAAACATGGGAGACAGTCAGGAATTCTTTGTTTAATAAATATTTCTTCTCAGTTTGTGGCATCATCTGCTCTAAATGTCAGATTATTTAAAAAATTACTCTGTTAAAGTTAAGTTTTGTGAAATAAATGTAGTGAAAGGTCTGTGGTTGGAGTGAAGCAAGTGAAGGGAGAGGCTAGGAGATGATATCCGAGAAGGGAAGATCCAGGCCTGTGGCTTAGGTGGACTTTGTCTTTCACTCATTGTGGTACAGGAGGCCATTAGATGGTTTGACATGAGAAGTGACAGGATCTGACTTACCATAAAAAATAACTCTGACTTCTGTCAAGACTGTAAGAAGTTACACGAATATTGCAGTACGGTTTATTCTGGGCTTTCACATCAGTTCTACTGGCTGATTTGCCTGCCTCAGTGCCGAAACCGCCCTGTCTTAATTTCTATAGCTTCATTATAACCCCCAACATATGCCTCAGGGCATCCTGCCAGATCTTACTCTCAAGGCCAAGCCTTCTTTCTTTTCTTATTCTTATTTTCTCTTATTCTTTTCTCCTTACAGGAAGAGGGTGTTGCTTAATACTTAAAACTCTGTTCTTCCATAAATATTTTAAAATCAACCTGTATTAAATTCTCAGAAAACCAAATAAGAGTTTTGATTAGAATGCATTGATTGTATGAATCAGTATGGAAAGCATCGACATCATTATAGTACCTGAAGCAGCTGAGCCTTAAAATTTGGATAATTTGATTTATTTAGGTCTTATTTAATATCTTTGAACAAAGTTATATACACTTGACTAGAGTGCTTGAATATCTTTTATCATGTTAAATTCTAAATTTTTTGTTATTGCAAATGTGATATTTAAAAATAACATTTTCTGTTTCTGATGTTTACAAACATAATTGATACTTGTATATTAAGCTTATGCTCAGATATTTTGCTAAACACTTACTCTAATAGTTTGTAAATTCCTTTGAGTTTTCTAAGTAGACAATAATAAGCAAATTCTGCTTAGTATCCCTTCTTCCGATCCTCTACATTTTATTCATTTATTTTTTTCTTTACAGGAATGGTTAGAACACACCAAAATGTTTAGTAATAACGTACTAACAGTAGAATTCCTTGTCATGTTCTTAGAAATATTTTTTCTAGTACTGGGGATTGAACTTGGGGGCTGGCACATGCTAGACAAATGCTCTATCAGTAAGTTATACTTCTGGCCCTTTTTATTTTTTGAGACAGGATCTCACAAAGTTGCCCAGGCTGGCCTCAAACTTGCAACCTTCTTGCCTCAGCCTCCTGAGTACCTGGGATTACAAGCATGTGCCACCATGCCCAGTTGTGTTCTCAATTTTAGAGACTGTGTCTAATATTTCACATTTGAGAATGTTTGTTGTAGGCTTTTGTTAGATACCTTGATCAGAATATGAACATTTTAAAAGCATTTAATTATGGACATGTTGTTCTTTAGAAAGATTGTTTCCATTCGTATTATTACCATTTGTGAAAGGGCACGTCTGGTCAGTATTTATCCACATCACATAGGGTCTACTTAGTTTTTAAAAGTTTCAAATTTCATAGGCAATGAAGAACATTTCTTTGTTTAGATTTCTTTCTTTTAAACCAGTATTTTATGTTGATACCACCATTACTCTGTAGAAATGGGATAAGTTTTTAATTAATTAAAAGAATTTATTGTCAGGCACAATAGTGCATGCCAGTAATCCAGCTACTTGAGAAGCTGAGGCAGGAAGGATGGCCAGTTTGAAGCCAGTATGGCTAACAGAACTTGTCTTAAAAAGAAAAATAAATAAAAGAACTTATTTTGAAAATATTTCAGATTTAGAGAACAACTGCAAAAATGGTACAAAGAATTTCATATTTCTAATAACTCTTACCCTGATTTTCTTTTTGTTGTTGTTGTTGTTTTTGTTTTTTGAGACAAGATCTCAAGATGTAGTTCAGGTTGGCCTTGAAGTCACTATGTAGGGCAAGCTGACCTCAAACTTGTAGCAATCCTCCTGCCTCAGCCTCCTGAATGTAGGCTTAGAGGTATGCACCACCATGGCCAGCTCAGATTTTCCAAATGTTAGCATTTTAACTGTTTTTGCTTTATCATTCTCTAATTCTTATCCCATACACACATACGTATTTTTTCCCCCAAGTAGTTTAAGCTGCAAACGTGCTATTCTCTTATCTCTAAATTTTCTGGTAGTTCTTAAAAACAAGAGCATTGTTTTCTATATCCACAGTACTGTTAGGAAAACCAGAAAGTTATCATAGATACAATTATCTAATCTCTAGACATTTATATTTTCTGTTATCTTTTATAGGATCTAATCCAGGATTATGCATTGTATTTATTCAGCATGTCTCTTAGTTGTTTTGTTTTTTTTTTTTTGTGGTGCCGGGGATCGAACTCAGGGCCTTGCGCTTGCCAGGCAGGCGCTCTAACCACTGAGCTAAATCCCCGACCCCCTCTTAGTTTTTTAAAATCTGGAACAGTTACAGAATACTTTTGAAAGAATACAGACCTGTAATTTAGTAGAATATCTCTTGGCTTGGGCTTAACTGTTACTTCTTGTGGTTAGATTCAGGTTTTCCACTGCTGGCAGAAATGGTGCAGAAGTAATGGTGTGATACATTCTATCAGTTGGTATATAATATTGGTTTGTTCCATTATTGATGGTATTAACTTTGATCACTTAATTAAGGTTGTGTCTAGTACGATTCTTCACTATGAAATTATTATTTTTCCCTTTGTAATTAATAGGTATCTTGTTGGGAGATATTTTGAGATGAGATAATGTCCTGTTTTCCATCAAATTTTGAGCTATTTGTTTTAGCACATAGTGATGATACTTGCCTAAAATAATTATTACCAGAGTAATTTCCAAATGGAGATTTTTAAATTTCATCATTACATCTATTATTTGGAATAACATTCTACAAAAGAGCCTTCCCTTCTCCCCATTTATTTATGTCAGTAAGGACTTGTGCAATTTTATTTTATTCTTCTACATTATAATCTGTTAATATCCTTATTTATTTTGCCACTCCAGTATTACTCATTTGACTAGTGGGAGTCACTTAAAGATGATTCTTGTGTCCACCTGACACACCCCCATCATTCTTTGCGCATTTGCTTACTTTCTGGCAATCCAAAAAAAATACCCATGGGATCATGTCATGCCATTCCTGCCTTAGCCTTGGAATCAGCCATTTCTCCAACAAACCTGGATCCTTTTGTTGGAGCACTAGCTGTGCTCATGGCTGGTAGTGTGTTATTGTGTCCAGATACTCTGAAGGAATATATGTGTGTGAGTGTGTAATCATTTAAAGTACATCAATTTTTACTGCTCTAGATATTGAAAGCTGAATTTATATTATTAACTTCAAGCTTTTCCTCTTCTCATATTTGTAACTCCTTTTCATAAGAATAAGAAATCAAGGCCTCATTATCCACAATATGTTTACTTAATTTGTTCATTCCTAGGGTACAGATAGATAAGTTTCATATCACTGTGTAAAAGCAGATACCTAAGTGGTATAGTACAATATTTGTTTATTTTTCTTTTTGTTTTTAGTTTGAGGAAATTGGTAGTTAAAGTACTATCTTCAAAGATTGCCTAGGGTTAATTCTTTCTCCTTGATCTCATTCAGTGTGATTATGGTAGTCATTTCAAGCGTTGTGAGTTCATTCCAATTTGGGTTCTTGTCTGTTATCGTTTCTTCTTTTTCACAGCATACAAAGCATTAACATGGAATTTTAAAAACTATACTAAAAGGTAGGCTAGGTTATTAGAGTACTGCAATATAAAACTAATGACTTTTCATTGTGTTTGTTCTTCCAGGGACTCATTTAATATTTCACTATTAGAAGGAATATGTGAAAATCCCTGCCAACCATTGAGAATTTCTTCCATTGGGCATTTTTCTTCTACTATACTACATAACCTTCTTCAAAGTTCCTTTTTTGGTGCCATGTTTTGTGGCTTACATCAAAAGAGGAGTTTGTCTTCATGAAGATTCCTAACATTGGTAATGTGATGAATAAATTTGAGATCCTTGGGGTTGTAGGTGAAGGTAAGTTGGAATTTTTACATTTCTTGAATTTTTGAGCAATGTATAATTATACCTACTACCCCCAAATTTACCAATTCGGGTCCTGTCATTTTAACCTATATCAATTGAGATATGCATCTAAGAGTATAAAATTAAAAATAAAATTACTCTGAACTATTTGAGTCTTACACTCCATTCAGAAGTCAGTAATACTTTAAAACCCTTAAAAGTGTAATAAATTCAGGATTTCTTAAGACTGCCTTTGTTTCATTATTATCATTAGTAATTACAGTTTCTTAAGTACAGTGTCACTATGTCTTTGGAAGTCACAGTTTATTTTTATATCAACAAAGTTTATTTCGAATAACAAAATTTATTTGTATATATGAAATTTTACTTAATACATGGTCAATAAATGAATAAATAGCTTCTATTTTATTTTATTTATGTATTTATTTTGGTGCTGGGGATCGAACTCATGGCCTTGTGCTTGCTAGGCTAGCACTGTACCACTGAGCTAAATCCCCAGCCCTTCTATTTTATTGAGAATGATAAACCTCATTTTTTAAATTTTTAGGCACAGAATTCAGTCATAATTTAACAGCTCCAAAATCAGGATCTGTCATGGTTTAATTGGCAGTACATTTTCTTTCCTGATAGTATATAAAATAATTCTTATAACCAGTGATATTACTGATTGGAGAATGTATGGAAATTCATTTTTCATAAGCTGACTCCTAGTAAAGTCATCATTTTTTCCTGATTTTTTTCTGCTTAGTAATTTTTGCTCTTGACCTAAAGATAACTTTATGGAAATCTTGATAAATAATTTTGTTAACAGGAGATAAGTGATTGTAAGTGTAGTTTCTTAGCATTTATATTTTTAATGCAAATGTTACAAAAGTTTCACATTTTCCAAATTTTGAATTTCAAAAGAAGTTTTTAAAGCCTTACACAAACAGCAAAGCTGTTCAAGATTTTAATATTAATTTGCTAAATTCTTTTCAAATAAATGTAAATGAAATTGGGTCTAATCATTAGGTGTTTGTTTCAGGGTTTGGCATTGAAACCATATGTATTAGCTTTCCTGTTGCTGGGACCAAATACACAACACCTGCAATGTAAAAGAAAGAAAATAGTTTATTTGGTTTACAGTTTCAGAGGATTCAGTCCATGGTCAGCTGGCTTCAAGGCAGAAACATCATTGTGGAAATGTGTGGTAGAGCACAGTTGCTCACTTAATGATGGTCAGGAAGCAGAGCAGGGCAGAAATGCCAGAGATGAAGGGGCCAAGGATAGATATAGACCCTCAGGTCATGCCTCTGTGACTCACCCAGACACGTGCAGAAGTGTGCTTTATTAATCCCTTGGTTAGCTCCCAAGTTAATCAAGTTGACAATACACTTTAACCTTCACACCACAAGGAAAGAATAAGTCCTTCTTCCTTCACTAGTCCACTCCTTTTCCATTTCTTCATTGGTATTAGCTATGTAAATAAAATGCATTTTGAATGTCTTACCTAATGCTTTAGAAGAGCTGCCTTTTAAAATTTTATTTATCAAAAGTACTGCAGTTAAGCAGTAAAGCTGCTGACTGGAGAAAGCCAGCCTATAGAGTGTAGCAAGGCTGGAATTTTCCAAATTCTGAGCCTAAGTTCTTCTAGATCATAATCTTGATTTTCTTATATACCCATAGGCGATCATCTTCTCAGGTATTGGCTCAGATTAACCAAAATTGCCAGGCTCATATATAAATTAGAACATGTTAAATTATAATCAGAACCATCGTATACACACACGCGCACACACACGCATATAAGAAGTACATAAAAATCTGTCATGCAGAGTCTACATTTCTGCAGCATGGATAGTGCATTTTCACCTCATAGGAAAACTGGCATATGTAGTTTTTCTGGATTGGATGATTGGATTGGAGGAATGGATACTTGTTGGTGATTGTGGAGTTAATTTGGGTGGTTCTCATGGATAGTTCCATCTTAACTATGATAATAAGGTTCATCTGTCTCCACCAAAGCGAAGAAAACTTTTAGGACTGTTGGAGACACATTTCTCAGTTTCATCTCCTTAAAGTCCCCTTCTCGTAGTTCCATACAGGATTTGCCTGTCTGCTAATGTCAGTGTTCTTGGTGTTTTTTTCAGAGCTCTGTTACCATATATTGTGTTTTGATTGTATTAATTAGATTTTTCCCAAATATAACTTTAACTTCAGTTTCCTAGGTACCTTGCTGTCAAGGTACTGCCTCTTTGTTCTGGATTTTTTTTGGTGGGGGTCGTGCTGGGGATCAAACTCAGGGCCTTGTGCTTGCTAGGTGAGTACTCTACCACTGAGCTAAATCCTGCTTCTTTGTTATGCCTCTAAGAAAGTAAGTTTATTACCTCCATAATAAGTAACTAAAAAGGTAGGAATAAATCTTACCAAAATACAACAGATAAAGTGGGAGTTGTGTGGCCCATATACCTAAACCGAATCTTTTATGGCAAAAAGCTAGCAACTCTAGGTAGTCATTAGTTGAAATACTGAGACCTGGACAGTGTATGTTTGGCGCTAAGGATGGAACCCAGGGCCTCAAGAATACTCAGGATGCATTCTACCACTGAGCTATACTATTTTGCCACACAGAAGAGGTATTCTAGTATCCTAGAAGAAGGTTTAAATGACTTCTAGGACAGATAGGATATTTAGGTAGGCTCTATGCTTAAGCTTACTCTTGGGAAGTAATTAGTGTTTAGGTTTTAAGTTCCCTAGAATTTTTTTTCCCCCTAGAATCTTTTGAGTTAATTTTCATTTACTTACAAAGTTCTTATGATCCAGTCTTGTCTCAAAAAATGTTTAAGCCTTTTAAACATGTCTCAAGTGAAATTTTCTTTAAAAAGGGAAACATTTAAAAGGTTTATAAAAAAAACTATGCTCTATTTGTATGTGGCTCATTATTGTATTATTCTAAAATACTGTCATCTTATATGTCATTATTATAACATATACTGATAAGCAATGTAAATGTAGTACAGTTTTGGTTTCTTCAAGAGTTGTAGTTTGTGTACATGCCCCTGATTGTTTACTTCTTTTTTACTATAGGAGCCTATGGAGTTGTACTTAAATGCAGACACAAGGCAAGTACATGGTTTTTACAAAGAAAATATCTATTATGTTTAAACTATTTTGAAACTAATGCATTGCTGTGTACATGTGGGCACATAATTAAAACCATCTGGTTATGATGATGATTCTTAATGAAGTAGAATTGATATGCGAACCTGGAAAAAAAGAAACATTTTTGGATAAGCTTGATCATGGCAAGTAATTATTAACTTTTTGCAATCACATGCTAGTTTTTTCAGCCTATGTGTAGGTAAAAAGCTGCCTGATGGGAAGAGAAAAAAGGTGGTAGAATGGGAAGAAGGAAACAAAGTAGTGACAGAATTTGTTCAAGTATTTATGAGTAAAGGGAGTTTTGTTCAGAATTTTTCATGTAGGACCCAGTAACTTAGATTACTTGATGGATTTGAATCCAGGTTTTGAAGGGTGGTGGATAGACATTTGATAATGGATTGGGACATGGAATTATAATACTGCATGATTATAATTACTAGCCATAGCTGATCACCCTGGGACGACCATAAAATGAATCTTCTTATAGATTATTTGACTGCGGAAATAATGACAAATTATTCAGGAAAGTTACTTGAAGTCTCCATAGCTGTCACTTACTAGTGAGTATGTTTTACTCAGAGACAAACTTTAAGATAGCAAGTGTTGAAACTAACAATTTTAAGTATTAGGTTAATTTTTTTTTATTGTGATGTACCTGATCTGAATATTAATATTGGACCTCATGTTATTTTATATATGGTTTACTAAAACTAAGGTTTTAAGTTTTTTGTATTTTTTTTTTTTTGGTGCCAGGGATTGAACTCGGGGCCTGTGCTTGCTAGGCAAGCACTCTAACCACTGTGCTAAATCCCCAACCCCAGTTTTTTGTGATTTTTATACTGATAAAATTTGTGCCTGAGATATGAGCTTAGGGACTTAACTCTAACTAAACTCTTGAATCTATTCATCCTCTATCAATAATAATATACATGTATAAAGGTGAATTTTTTTTGGTATGGGGGGTCGAACTCAGGGCCTTGTGCTTGCTAGGCAAGCACTCTAACCACTGAGCTAAATCCCCAGCCCAAGATGATATAATTTTTATGTTTGCTTTTTCTTTCCTAGTGTACAAAATACTACGTACCTTTTGGATTTAAGGATTCATGAAATTTAGGGGGTTTTTGTTTGTTTGTTTGTTTTAGATCACAAATCTACTTTAATGCAATGACTTTTCTATTCTTAAAATTAGATGTTTGAATTTTTAAAAAAATTATTTTTATGTTACCTGAATATCTCTGTGAGTAAATCCTTAAAATCTGTTTGAATACTATTGGTTTTTAATTAAGGATGCTTAAAAATTTAAAATAATAAATGTAATAAAAATAAATTTAGTACCTTGAATACCTCATTAAGAAGTATCACTGCAGTTTGAAATGAAACATGGAAATCTCCCTAATGAAATGCTATTCTTTTAATGAGTTTCTTTGAATTACAATAAATTTGTGAAGCTTAAAAAATAGAATTTCTGAGTGGATATTACTTAGGGGAAATCAGTTGTCAGTTTCCATGTTAAATTTGACTTTTTTATGAACATAATACCTCTTTTTATGTTACGGCTCTGTTTGTATAGCATTGCAGATGGAAGCTTCAGTTCTTAATCTTGATTTTTAAAACCTGAAGATTTCTGAGATACATACATATCTAACATACGTATAAGTATATATAATATATAATTACACATGATACAAAAATAGTCCAATATATGTAATCAAATAGTTCAAATGTTTTCTCTCATTGTCATACTTCAACCTGTGACCTTTCTCTTTGTACTTTTTGAACCTTGCCTAAGATCTCCTCAGCCTTTTAATGTAAAAATAAACTTTACTTGCTGAGTATGTTGTTTTTATCTTTCCATTTACTTGTTTGTTAAGATACAGTTGTCACATATGCCTGGTTCTCATAATAACTCACACTATTAGGTGACAGAAAGATGGGCCCAGAAAGAAAGTGGATGACCGTAGACATCTCTGCTCTCAGGAAACCAGCTCTGAATGTGAACTCTTTTGGATTCCTAGTGGCTATGTGAAGGGCAAGTTATAAGGATGAGTAAACCATACTCTTCTTGTCCTGAAGAGATAGAACAAGACACCTAGCCCATGAAGTTGCTGAAAATGAACTTGCGTCTAAAAATTTTCTTTTTGCTGCCCTTCACTTGATTAGGGCAGACCACCAAGACCAACTTTCTAAGTATTATTGCTTTTCTTTTTGTGCATATGAAAGGCTATCACTGGATGGAAAATTTAAAGCATAAATTAGTGCCTAACTCAGAATAATATAAAACTCTTCAGAATCTGCAGCTGTTTAGTCATTATATCTTTTTCCCAGCTAAAATCAGATCTTCGAATCTATACCCCATTATCCAAAAATAGAAAATTTGATGCTTCTGGTAAGATTTACACTTGAGGATCAAATGAATGGATTACTACAAAATTCATAGTATAAAAAAAATTCATATTATAGTTAAAAATATATGTAATCCTCCCTGTTGTAGTCATTATATATAAAATAATGATGCTGATGTATTTTGCATACCTTGACATTTTCATGAAGTGCTTATAAAATATATAAATTAGGCCTATGTGATTACTTATGCATAGGTCTGTTGATTACTTAAGCATAGATTGGGTATCTTTGGAAAGGTTAGCTGTTAGCTCTGTGTGTGTGTGTGTGTGTGTGTGTGTGTGTGTGTGTGTTTAAATGATTCTTAGCATATTATATATTTGAGCAAGTATGGAAGCAAGCTTTTTTAAGTTATTGTTTTAATCTGTGTACTGTTTTAAGAGTTTAGAGTTCAAATTTATAAATGGGCGTGTCTTGTCTTTTGTGAATACAATATGATGTTGGGCTATTGCAGGCCAAAGACCATACTTCTTAATTTACTGAAATAAATGCTGTCCAGTTAAGAAAGAATAATAATAATATAGCTTACGGTGTTATTTTTTGACATGTTCTGTTTATTGTTATAAATGCACATTGGCATGTATATGAAAACTCTTAGTAATGACTGTTAAACTTCTATTTATGGCTCCTTATGACTATTCACATTTGGAAAATATTCTGGTTTGAACCTTTATCCTGCATACACACATTGTTGATTTTATTCGCATGTTTGTTTTGAAGTGCTTATGGAGAGGGCAAGGCATATTCTACGGGATACTTTTCTGAGTAGAAGCCCAAAAAGGTCATGCTGACAAGGCAGAGAAAATTGAATAAGGTTGAAATAGGAAGATTCAGGGCTGGCATACAATTCAGTAGTAGAGCTCTTACGTAGCATATGTGAAGCCCTGAGTTCTGCCCTCCCTTTACTGCAAGAAAAGGAAAAGAAAGGAGAAAGGAGGTTCAGTTGAAACCTGAGGAAGGAGAGTTAGTCTGTGGAGAAAATGGAGCACAATGCTTATTGAGCCTAGGACAGGGAAGTGTTGCTTCCTGTGGTTCCTTTACTGTGCCTGGGGTTGACCTGTGTGAAGCTTTTGTTCGTTTTGAACTAGTAGGTGACATATACTCTCGAAATAGCTAATTTACAAAGTTGTAACAATCCAGTGTTGGGGTACATCTTGTAAGTGGGCAGTAATAATAACATTGATTTAAATTGGAGAAAGTGAAGGCTATAGTAGAGAGCTGTTACAGAATAGTAGGGACTTGGTTTTTATAGAGGAATCCAGGGTGATCTTAAGGATTTGAATGGAGCAAACTGGAAAAGCATTAGTACTGTTTGACTAGAACACTTACAAAGGGTATCTAAGTTTTGGGGGAGAAGTAATGATAATAAAGAATAACAATGGCAGCAATAAAAAGCTTGATACTATTAAATACCACATATTGAACACTCCCAAATACTAGACACTGTAGTAGATGTTTTAAGCCCCACAACAACCCTGCTCTTACCCCTATTTGACAGTTAAGGAAACCAAGTAACAGAAGAGCTGTATAACAAAGCTAAGATTATGTCGCTGATAAGTGGTGAAAGTAGACTGTGGTCTGCCTCCAGAAATTGCTAACTTGAGTGTGACATGGAGTGGTGAATTGATATGAACCTTCCAAGAGGGAGTGCAGAGAAGAGTGAAGGGCCATTAAATTGGTGTGACTGAAGAAGAGGTAGGCAGATCTCTTAAAAAAACAAAAGACAGGGGTTGGAGATTTTCTTCAGTGGTAAAAGCGCTTGTCTAGCTAGCCCAAGGCCTGAGTTCGATCCCCAGCACCCCCAAACAAACAGACAAACAAAAAAACAAAATCAAAGGAGAAATTTTTTAAAGACATTACTCACCAGTAGTGTAACAATCCATAAAAAGGTCTGTGATAAGGATTGAGAGGTGAGCAAATCCATTTCATTTAAAAAGACCATTTATTAATGATGTTTTTTGGTGAAATAGTGTGTTGAATACCAGATCATAAGGCTAAGAAGAGGATAGATGGAGAAAATCTGGAAGGGGCCATTTTTCTCTTTGAGTGTTGGGAAATTGAGATTGAGAGTGCTAGGCAGTGTAGACTTGATTAAATATTCTCTAGTTAGGAATACGTGTATTTCCGTCTATGAAGAAGCATTCTTGACTGTTGTTTTTAGCTATGAAGCTTCAGTTTTAGCAAGCATTATACATTTTGAATTAGTGATGCCTTTTTTCTTTTTCAGATTAAATTTGCTTTTTTACCATAAAACTAAAGGAGGATTTGGTTACTTTTTTTTTTTTAACCAAACTATTTCAAGAAGATACTTGAGGAAAAGCCAATGGACAATCTCCATTTTAACAGATTATTTATAGTATTTGGGGATATATTTACCTTGGGCAAATAGCTGCTATCTAAAACCGTGTAGTTATTTTCTTCTAAAACAAAACAGACTTTTATTTCCAGATTTTAATCACATTAAATAAGACACATGTTTTCCTTTTAGGTTTTAGGTTTTATATGTGAATTAAAATTTTAAAATGAAAATTAAAGCGGTAAATCAACAGTGAGAAATGGACTGTTATAGCATTGGTTGTGTTATTTACTTTCTCGTTACTTTCCTCCTTAAAACTAAGAGTTCTTGTTTTCTGTGTGTAAAATTTCTAGCATTCGGAACAAATTAGACTCAGAGTTTTAATAAAGATGATAAGAAACTGGAAATATTTTAGTATTATTTAAGTATAATCTTTGTTTTAAGGAATTACCCTCTTTTAAATGACATCCATTTACTGCAGTTTGTGGTGATTAATGATGCCGATGTCAAACTGAACTTCAGGTCCAGAAGAAAGAGCAAAACTCCTTAACGAGGAACAAGGGTTTTGTGTGTCCTTTTACAGAGGCACTTACACAGAAGCATTCCTTCTGTATGGTTTCTGTTCTTGACCTGGTTTTTGTTGTTGATCCAGTTCTCTTTGAAACACTGCAGAAATCTCATCCAAATCCTACTTCTTTGTATTACAGTATTTTTTATTTAAGATTTTGCTAGTCTGTTGATGAACGTAAAGCTACCCATGTTCCTGTTTTTGTTTTGTTTTGTTGCTTTTGTTTTTTAATCAATAGAAGGAATAATGGTCCATGTGTCATTTCCCAAGTGGGTCCTACCTTCTTCAGGGAACTAGGAGAATTTGGGCCTTTGCAGGCTTCCTGGTTGCTTTTATCCTTATCATCTTCATAGGGATTTAGTTTTCCGTGTGTTAGTTTTTTTAGTAAATGGGTTAAGGGAATGGTCATGTCAGCATTAGTGAGTACTAGCTCTGTCTCCACTGGAGACTTTACCTCATTTACCTTTTCCCATGACTCAGTTCCTAAACCATCCTTTACCCTCCTCATCTAGAAGATGAGTTGGCCAGGATGCTTTTCCAGTTTACCATTTCAAAGCTTTGGGACACCTTTGATGCCTCCTCAGGGACCAAGTCCCCACTACTTTGCAACAGCTCTCTACTGTGTCCTTCATTTTTGGTTCTCTCATTCACATGAGAGCTATTATTTATTGAACTCTTATAGGTCAGCTTTAAAGTTCCTTTTTGTAAATCATAAAAACATAATTAGTTCAAAGATGAGAGCATTTTTCTCCACATCTTCTTAAAATGAGTAATTTCATTAGTTTCTGATGAATGTCTGTGCCTGAGTGATTTATGCTAGCTCCTTAATTCTACTTTCCTTCAAAACTCCAGGGGTAAAAGTGATCGTGGATTATTCTATACAGGCTTGAAATATATATTCACTGATAATATAATAAATGCCCATGTGGTGAATACTTGTAAGTAGGCAAGTATAAGTTTTTATCAGTTGTTGAAACCAATGACTGGAAAGTAGTA
This sequence comes from Hystrix cristata, assembly GCA_004026905.1. Taxonomy (NCBI): domain Eukaryota; kingdom Metazoa; phylum Chordata; class Mammalia; order Rodentia; family Hystricidae; genus Hystrix; species Hystrix cristata. The sequence continues at coordinate 107,031 of PVJO010001085.1, forward strand.
TGTGGTGATCTATTCCTACATTTCAGCCCTGAAATACTATATAATTAGAAGTGGTCATTCATATTCTACAATGCCTTTGAGCATTTCTTAATTTAAAGATTTCTTTCATATATTAAAACATTTTCATTTAAAAAATCCAGTAATTGGCTGGGGATTTAGCTCAGTGGTTAGAGTGCTCGCCTACCAAGCACAAGGCCCTGAGTTCGATCCCCAGCACCAAAAATAAATAAATAAATAAATAAAATAAAAAATAAAAAATCCAGTAATTTAAGAACTATTTCCTAAAGCACTGTATTCTAGACATGGCATTATGAAGCAAAATTCAACCTGTATCTGTTTAAAAAAAAATCTATTGAGTGCTGACAAAATATTAGGTACTTAGCTAGGCATTCACTTTGCAAAAATCAGTGAGGTAATTTTTATGAGGACTTTAGCATGGAAAAACTAACAAATATAAGGTTTTATTTTCTGTTGTCAGGAAGCTTAAAGTATTTTGGGGGGGGTAAATCTGAAAGAAGATAGTAATTGAAATGGTAGTATGAAACTTCTTTTTTTTCCCCTATAAGTTCTCCATTGAAGCCTGCTTAGGAAAAATTCTTGTCAGTAATAAAGCGGGAAGGGGGCACATTTCCCAGAGCCCTACAACACAAATGTCACAAAGACTAGCATTAGGAAGTAGCACCATTAACTAATAACAGATTGGATTAGAATGGTATAGTGAGAACCTCTGTTTTCCCCCTGAGTGTCAGAGGGCCTCAAATCCTTGGAGTAGTAATGATGAGTTGTAAATCCTTTCCCAAATGGCACAGCTAAAACTTGATCCATGAGGCCCCAGTCATTTTCTTTAAGACCACCATATTAGGATGGGCAGAACTAACCCTGACAGTATAGCTCTGGGGTTTGCAAATAACCCCCCATGGTCCCAATCAGGCCTGTCACCTCTTTGTAAACAAAGTATTGTTGGAACACAGCCAACACTCATTCATTTATATATTGTCTATGGATGCTTTTGCGATACAATGAAGGAGTTGAGCAATTGAAACAAACACTGTATGACCCACAAAACCTAAAATATTTACTTGGCCTTTTACAGAAAAAGTTTTCTGACTTCTGATGTTGAACAGACTCTAACTAGAATATGGTGGAAACAGCGTGGTGACTTCAGTGAACTAACAATCTTTTTTGCCTTTGGCACTCTCGGAAACTAAAGTAGTCGAGGTGTAGTAGGTGGAGGACTTCCATTGAAAATTACCTTGCCTTTGATCTGGATTTGAGTAAATCCTTTAAATGGCTGGATGGAATATTTTGTATTGGGTACCTTTTTTGTATATCAGTTGTCAGAACAGAGAATTAGAATTTGCTGAGGACTGGGCATACAGTGACACATATGATCTATTCACCCGTGTCATCACTGACCTGAATAGCTCTCTTTCTACCCAAAGATGAGTACAAAGAAGAAAACAGTGTTGTTATGTAAGGCTATGAAAAAGCTCTTCAGTTCCAGAGAAAGATCTTCTCATGAATGTGAAGAGTAAAATTTTTTAGAAAAAAGAATTTGAGATATTTTCCTAATGAAATTCAACAGACACAGATAAAAAGAAATAATAATGACTGTGTTTAAAGTGCCTCTTTGAGGCATTGTGCTAGCTGCTTTATTTTCATTTCTCCTTAAGTCCTCATAACAACTCTAAAAGTTAGGAATTATCATCTTTTACATGGGGAAACTGAAGCTCAAATAGGTTAATTTCCTGAAGGCTATGTAGGCAGTACAGGTTAATTGATGGTAGACCCAGGAATTAAGCCATATGTTAAGAACATCTTTTTTTAAAATTGAGGTAAAATTCATACGATAAAATTAATTACATTGTACAATTAGGGGACATTTAATACATTTCACAATGCTGTACAGTCACTGCTTCTTTCAAATTCTGAAATGTTTTCATCTCCTCAAAGGAAAACCCTGTATTAATTACATACACACTTCCCATTTTCCCTTCCCCTCCCCCTGACAACCACCAAATTGTTTTCTGTATCTATGGATTTACCTATTCTAGATATTTAGTATAAACAGAATCATATATGTGACCTTTTGAGTTTGGCTTCTTTCACTTAGCATAATGTTTTTGAGGTTCATCTACATTGCAGCATATATTAGTACTTCATTTCTTTTTATGCCTGAACGATAGTCTGTTGTATTATATGGACATATCATGTTTTGTGGATCCATTCTTTGTGGATGGACAACTGGATTGTTTCTGCCTTTTGTCTATTGTGAATAGTGCTGCTGTGAACATTCATGTACAGGTATTGTTTGAGCCTCTGTGTTCAGTTCTTCGGAGTATCTACCTAAGAGTGGAACTTCTAGGTCATATGGGAATTCTATGTTCAACTCTTTTGGGGAATTGCCAAACTGTTTTCCAAAGCAGCCACACCACTTTGCATTCCTACTAGCATTCTACAAGGATTCTAATTTCTCTACATCCTGACCAACGCTTGTTTTGTACTTTTTTTTTTTTTGTAGCCATCCTAGTGGGTGTGAAGTAGTAATTCCTTTGATTTTGATTTGCCTTTCCCTGATGATTAGTGATGTTGAGCATCTTTTCATATACTTTCTGGCCATTTTTATATCATCTTTGGAGAAATGTCTATTCAAATCTTTTCCCCATTTTAAAATTGGTCCATGTTTTTTGTTGAGTTTTAAAAGTGCTACATGTAGCCAGAATAGAAGTTCCTTATCAGATATATGATTTGCAAACATTTTCTCTTATTCTGTAGACTACCTTTTCACCCTCTTGGAAGTATTTTTTTAAGGTTTTTTTGAGACTGGCCTTGAACTCACTATGTAGCCCAAGCTGGCCTCGAACTTGCAGTGATCTTCTTGCTTCAGCCTCCTGAGGGAAATATCTTTTGATGTACAAGAGTTTTCACTTTTGATGAAGCCTGATTTATCTATTTTTTCCTTTATTACTTGTGTTTCTGAAAACGTTACCAAATCCAAGGTCATGAAAGTTTACACCTATATTCTTCTCTTTAGTAGTATAATAATACAATTTTAGCTATTACATTTATTAGGTTCTTGATTTTTTTATCTGGTATGGTTTAGGAGTCGAACCTCATTCTCATTCTTTTGCTTGTGGATATCCAGTCATCCTAGCACCATTTGTTGAAGAGACAATTCTTTTACCCATTTACTAGTGTTGACACCCTTATTAAGAATCACTTGGCCATAGGTGTGTGGGTTTAGTTGTGGATTCTCACTTTTACTCTGTTAGGCTATGTGCCTATCTTCATGCAACTATAGTGTCTTGTTGTGGCTTTGTAGTAAGTTACGAAATCAGGAGTTGTGAGCCCTCCAACTCTGTTCTCCTTTTTCAGTGGTGTTTTGGCTATTGAGGACCCTTTGCAATTCCATATGAATTTAGGATCAGCTTTTCTATTCCTGGGGAAAAAAAGCTATAGAAATTTTGATAGGGATTGCACTGAATCTATAGATTGCTTTGGGAAATGTCATTTTAACTGTAAATTTTGCCAACCTACAAACAAAGGATGTTTCTGTTTTAAGTCTCCTTTAACTTCTTTTAGCAGTTTTAGTTTTGTAATTTTTCAGTATATGCTAGTCTTTCAGCCTCTTGGTTAGATGTATCCCTAAGTATTTTATTTACATGGATGCTACTGTAAGTAAAATTGCCCTCTTAATTTTCTTTTTGGATTGTTCATTACTAGTGTAGAAATACTACTGGTTTTTTTTTTTACCATAATGAAATATATATACCATAAAATTTGCCTTTTTAACAATTTCTAAGTGTACAATTCACTGGCATTAATTGCATTCACAATGACATATAACCATCACCACCATTTCCAAAATTTTTACCCCAAGAAACTCTGTATTAATTAAGCAATAATTCTCCAATTCTTCCTACTCTCAGTACCTAGTATCTTCAGTCTACTTTTTGTCTCCATTTTTCCTAGTCTAGATATTTCATATTATTGGAATAGTGTAATATATTTTCTTTTGTGTCTGGTTTCTTTCATTTAACATGATGTTTTCAGGGTTCACTTGTAGCATATATCAGCACTTCATTCCTTTATGGCTGAATAATATTGTATATACCACATTTTGTTTATCCACTTATTTGTTGACAGCACTTGTGTTGTTTCCATTTGTGGTTATTGTGAATAAGCCTGCTACATAAGAATCTGAGTCCCATTTTCATTTCTTTTGAGTATTTATCTAGACGTAGAATTCCCAAGTCATCATAACTCTGTGTTTAACATTTCGAGGCCTACTGGTTTTGTATTTTGACCTTATATTTTGCAACTTTGCTACATTTGTTTATTAGCTCTAATAGTTCTTTTTTTTTAATGAACTCTTTAGGATTTTCTATGAAAATTATCTGTGAAAAAAAGGATAGTTTTATTTATTCATTTCCAAATTGGACACCTTCAGTTTTTTTTTTTCCTTGCCTAATTGCTCTGACTAGAAATTCAAGCACAATATTAAATAGAAGTGGATAAAGTGAACATTCTTGTTTGTTTCTGATGTTTTGAGGAAGGCTTTCAGTTTATTAAGTATGCATGATGTTAAGTGTGGGTGCTCAGAAATGCCCTTACATAGCCTATAGCAGTGATGGTGAACCTATGACACGTGGATACAGCCGGCTGTTTGTTATCATTGAAAACTCTGAAAGGTTCACTATCACTGACCTGTTCTCTCAGCTACAAGGAGGATCCGTTGTATCCATGAATTCAAAACCAGCTTTGGCAATAAATTGACACTTGTCTCCCAAAAAAAACCCATTTTATTAGGTTGAGGAAATTGCCTTCTATTTCTGGTCTCCTTATTTGCCATAGATGTGATTGGGTGGGGGGAAGGCAGGTGCGCAGTTCAAAATGTACACTTTCTTATCACAAGCAGCTCCCTCCATGAAGCCTTTCCCTGGTTATTGTAGCTTTTGAGCATTTGCAGAATTCTGGAAATGTTGATTCTTATACTTTTTCTTAGCTCATTAGTTGTTTCTGTGGAGGAACAGAGTCCTAGATTTCTCTATTCTGTCATTTTTAGCAATAACACTCTCCAGAAATATGTTTTGCACATATTTTTGCTCAGTCTGTGGCATGTCTTTTCATTCTTGTAACAGTATCTTTACCAGAGAGACTTTACCAAAGTTTTTAATTTTAATGAAGTCCAACTTAGTAATTTTTTTTCTTTCATGGACAGTCCTTTTGGTGTTGTTTTTGAAAACTGGTCACCAAACCTCGAGGTCACCTAGACTTTCTAGGTTAAGTTCTGCAAGTTTTGTAATTTTGCATTTATGTCTATTATCCTCTTTGAGTTAATTTTTGGGGAAGTTGTAAGGTTTGTGTCCAGGCTCTTTCTTTTACATATGCACCACTAACACCATTGGTTGAAAAAGATTGCTTTCTCCATCAAATTGCCTGTGTGCCTTTGTCAGGGATCAGTTGACTGTATTTGTGTTCAGAATGTTTTTGTGCTCTATTTCGTTCCATTGATCTATATCCCTGTTCTTTACCAATACCATATTTTCTTGATCATGGTAGCTTTGTTATAGGTCTTAAACTTGGGTAGTAATCAGTCCTCTGACTTTTGTTGTTCTTCTATACTGGATTGGCTATTCTGCATCTTTTGCCTCTCCAAATAATCTTTAAAATCAGTTTGTTAGTATCCATGAGTAGCTTTCTTGGATTTTGATTGAGATTACATTGAATCTATAGATCAGTAGGGGAAGAGTTGATACATCTTTTTCGAGAGGCACAGACAGATTTATTAGATGATCTTTAAAAGTGTACATTCAGAGAAAATGGAGTGCAGGCCCTCAAAAGAGAGACCAGGAATTGGTAGTAATATTGTCTTCCAATGTATGAGCAGAGTATCTCTCCATTTATTTAGATCTTTGATTTCTTTCAATATACGTAGTTTTTCACGTATGGATTCTGCAAATATGGTTAGGTTTATACCTGACTACTTTCAAATATTCTTTGTCTTATTTTTCTTCTTCTGGCATTCCAATTGTGCCAATTTTTCCATAATTCTTGAATATTCTGCTTTTAAGAACTCTTCTCTTTACATTTTATTTTAGGATGTTTCTGTTGACATATCTTTAAGTTTACTGAGCCTTTCCTTGGCCATGTCTAATCTACTGATGAATCCATTAAAGGGATTCTTCATTTTTGTTACAGTGATTTTGATTTCTAGCATTTTCTTTTAATTCTTCCTTAGAGTTGTATATGCTTGCATTACTCATCTGTTTTTCTATGTTGTCTGCTTATTTCACTAGAACTCTTAACATATTAATCATAGTAATTTTAAATTCCCTATCTGATAATTCCGAAATCTGTGCCATATCTGAGTTTGGTTACTTGTCTCTTCAGACTGTTTTTCTTACCTTTTTGCATGCCTTGTAATGTATGTGCCTTTTCCTGTTTTTTTGTTTTGTTTTTAGCTGGATATGATGTATTGAGTAATAGGAAATGAGGTAAATAGGCCTTTAGTATAAAGTTTTATGTTAAGCTGGCCAGGGACTGGGCTGGTTTGGTGTAGGTATAGTTGCCAGAAGCTTCAGTATCCTCTGCTGCCTTTTTGTTTTTCTTTTCCCTGTTGTTTCTGGGCTTCCCTAAGAATTCCTTTTTAGGGGGAGCACGATGGCACATGCCTGTAATCCGAGCACTCTGGGAGGCTGAGGCAAGATTCCAGGTTCAAGCTCAGTGTGGGCAACTTAGTGACTTAGTGAGACTCTGTCTCAAAATTAAGGATAATAAAGTTTATAAAAGGGCTGGGGATGTATCCGAGTGCAAAGGCCCTGGGTTCATTTTGCAGGGGAGGGGGCTTTTAAGATAGTCTGTGTCTTGCACCTCTTTCAGTGTGATCTGCCCTTACTATACTGAAACCCTGTTGAAATGGTGGAAGAGTATGGGAAGGGGTAAATATTCTATAATCTGTTTCTTTTGGTGCCTGAGTCCTTGACTACAACCTTCAGAAGTGTTTCTTAGGGCCTCCCTTCCCTTTTTCTTTCTTCTTGTTAGGTGAAACAGGAAGGCTTGAGGGATTCTAGTTAGCTAATTCCCCCTCTCTAGCACATGTAAGGCTCTGGTTAATTTTCTGTTGGTGCATTGGCTTTGTTATGAACAACATTCTGAACTTCAAAACTGTTACTTTTCCTTTGGGTACATTTCAAAATGGCTACTTTTCTCCTTCCTCTACCCAAAAGAAGAGGAGGTTTTTATTGGATCTTACCACCCCCCCCCCACATATTTCAAAGTGGTTACTTTTCCTCTCCTCCTACCCAAAAGGGGAGGAGATTCTCCTTGAATCTTCATAGTTAGAACCTGGAGAGATTCCTGCGAGTAAAAGCCACATGAGTATGGAAAGCCTACTATTGGATTCCTGGGACTTCTCATTCACAAGCTTGTCTCACTTGGTCTTTGTCAGAATTATCATTTAAGTTTTCTTACTGTTGTATTACTCTAGTGCCTTCTGCTCTAGGTAAGCTGTTCTTGGATGTGGTTCTCTGTGTTTGCCTTGTCTCTAGATTCAGGAGGCTGATTTGCCATGTAACCTCAATTCTCTGATGGGTCTAAGAAAAGTTGATGATTTTCAATTTGTTAGGGTTTTTTTTTTTCTTCTTTTAAGGACAGGAGGGATAATATCCAAGTACTGCATGTGTTGGAGCTGAAACTGGAAGTCCTACATTTATATTTTAAAATTGGAAATATCTGTCCAGTTTAAAAATAATGTTCTGCAAGAGGTTTTAAACTTTCTTATGAACCATTTCCTTAGCTGAGATGACTCATCCTGTTATTTTCATCTCTTTGAATCTTAAATCTCTGTATTTTCATGTGCTTAGTAAGAAAATTTTCAGAACAAACTATTTGAAAAAAATTTAAGAACTTCATGTAGTTCTTGAAAATTTCTAAAAAGTTTGCCCTGAATTAACCAGATCTATTGATTTTTCTCCCCTCCCCTACAATACTGCTTTTGTTTTATCAGTTATCTTCTGTAAACCATGTTAAAGTGGTTCTGGGAATTATTTTCTTCACCTATTATTTCACCCCATTTGTTTTTTTTTTAATTTTATTTTAATGGTACATTTTAGATGTACATATTGATAACATTTATCATAGGGAATTTGTACCCGTACATGATATATCTTGTTGCTTCTTTTTTTCCCATTCCCCTCTCCTCACCCCCTCCCATTTGTTTTTGAAGAGGTAACTCAATTTGTAAGGCACTTTGAAATCTCTAGAGACTATGCACTATTTAAATTTGAAAAACTAATGAAAATAAATGTGGAACTCCTATACTACCAATAGTTTATTTTCAATTAACCTTGAAGAATGTATTAATTATAAACTGTAGATCTTGGTGACTTTAGCTAAATAGGATTATTTTCAGAATCTGTGAGATAGAGGATAGTTTGGCTGAAATGTGTTACTTAAGCAACTTAGAAAGCACTATGTGTACTTGAGCCTTATAATTTGATTACTTGCTAAAAATTTGCATTTTGGTAGACTCCAGTTCTTATCCTTGGATAGCAGTTGTAGCCAACCTTAGGCAATTGAGATACTATAAATTTAGTTAACTTTGCCCTTTTTTTAAAGGATTCATTTTAAATTTTATATTTTTCACTGAATCTACTGTGAGGAATAGCCATTAAACCAAGAAACTAATTAGCTGTATGATAATTAAAATTGCTTATTAGTTGGCAAAGTCTTATCATGTTCATGTTAAGAAATATTTTTCTTTTAATTTTCCCAGTTGCTTAAAATGAATATCTGTATTTGGGAGTGAAATATATTTTGAAGAGGAAGAATTAAATGTTAACTGTTATGAATGTAATATGAATATACTAAATAAAAATTGTTTTTAAATGATTTGCTGTATTGAAATATTTTGTTAGAAATAATTATTTTTGCTATGTAATAAGCAATTATCTGTGACCAATCCTAAGGTAAGATATATTTGTCTAGTATGCTCTGAGTTAGAGACAGAAACCTTTCACTCTGCTTTTGCATTGAGACCTTTCTTATAAAGAAATACAGACTGTAGGAAGAAAATTGAAGACTAGCAGGTCTTTGTTAGTGACATGGTTATGTGATGTGCCTCATACCAGGTTCCTTCTACCCTTAGCAGATTAGTGGATCAGTGCTGTTCATCCTGAAAAAAATTTTTTTTGTCTTTCTTCTTATAGTATAATAATAACCTAGAAGAAATCCACAAGGATGAATACAGTGTATCAGTAATTTACTCTTAACAAAAGGCTTCCATGTGCTAACAATTCCACTGAAGGTAGATGGTCTACATTCAATAAATACTTGAATTGGGGCCCCTCCTGACAAGGACCTTGACCTCCAATTCCCAGCTCCCCTTTTGTCCTGATCTATCTTCTTCATGCTACTTGGGCTGGCAGCTACCCTTGGAAAATGCCACTTCGTTCACAAACTCATTCAGGACTGCAGTGCCAAAATTTAATTGCCTGTTCCCCTCTCCAGAGATTCCCAGGACTAGCCCCATCATTCTTGACATCCTCTTTTGCTTTTTGTTAGCACCAAAATTCTCCGGCCATTTGTTAGCACAGAATACCCATCCTTGTATGTTCCTCATTCTGATCTAGTCGGACCCTCCTGCTATTCCTAGAGCTCCTGAGCAGCCATTCCTCTCTTGACCTCAATCTTGCTCCAGCTTCATAGTATAAGCCCCCTCCTGCTCTTGGGCTTCTCTGCTGCCAAGTGGATGCCTGAGTTAACCCCTCTGTGGCACTAGTCTCAGATGTGCTTCCTCCTCTTCTGCCCACTGCCTGGTAACTGCACTCCTGCCTTTCAGGTCTTTGAATACTATGAGTGCTTTGCCCTTAAAATCTTTGCTCATGCTGCTTTTTTTCCTATGCAGCAACACTTTTCTAGCTCTTCACATGGCCATCTAGTCTGGTCTGGACTTTCTCAGAATAATCATTATCAAGGCCGTCTGGTTTGTTATTAGGCACTTATTTAAATTTGTAATTGTATATTCACTTGCTCACTTGGCCTTTTCCCTTGGTTCTCAGATGTGCCTTCCCCCCTCACATTTCTGAAATTGGGATGCTTTTTATACTGGATACCTCAATTCCTTTCTGAACAGTAATTAAAATTATGGTTTATTGTAGCAATCAGTTGTGTCTTAGCTCTAATAAAATAATAATCTCTTTCCTCCAGTTGACTGTGAGTTCAACAAGTATAGGAATTTTGTCTTTTACTCACCAGTAGGAACAAATGCCTAGTACAGTATCTGGCACTGAATAAATAAGGGTTGAATGAGTATCGCTGTGTCTTTGGGAGATGGTGACCCTAATTCTTCAGAAGATGAATCAGTCAGTATATGAGTGTGGATTGTTAATGCACTAAACAACTGAGTCATTATTTTTGGAAATTGTTTTATTCTGGAATTGAAGGAGACCTTTAGATTCATGTTCTTTTGCTCCCCTATTTATGTAACTTGTCCTATTACAGGAAAATGTACTTCCTTGTGTAGGAGTACTTACCATGTATGATAATGAATCCATATACGCTTTTACCTGGTGTCAGCAATTTTATTTCATTAGAGGAAGGAGTGAGGAAGGCACCAAACAGCAGCAGACTTTAAGCAGTTTTGACGCTTGAGCGTTTTCATTTTACTTCATCCTCCAAGGAGGATGCAGTCACTTGGCTTGACCACTTCACTTCCTTTAAGTGATAAAACAGCAACCAGGCAGGCAGCATGAGTGACTGGAATGCCTTAGGCCAGCTCCTGGATAAGGTTCAAGCCTATGTCACAGCTTGGGGGAAGGTTTGGTTCTAGGTCCTTTTCATTTTTCTGAATCTTGTTCCTGGGGACTGCAGTTGAGTCAACCTGGAGTGATGAGCATTTTGCTTTTTGATGTACACGTGACAGCCTGGTTGTGGAAATGCCTGCTATGACAGTCTTTCCCAATCTCTTATGTGCACTTCTGGGTCCTGCAGATCTTATTTGTATCTGTGCCCACCCTCTTGTACCTGGCGCATGTGATATATGTGATGCAAAAAGAAATTGAATAAGCAAGAGAAAGAATTCAGAGTTGCCCAAACTGATCGTGTCAGTCTAGAGATGCACTTTGAGGAAAGTGAAATTAAAAAGTTCAAGTATGGCGTTGAAGAACATGGTAATGTGAAAAGGAGAGGGGTATTGTGAACCTACACTGTCAGTATCTTCTTTAAGTCTGTCCTCGAGGGGCCTTCCTGCTGATTAATGGTACATCTATGGATTCAGCTTGAGTGCAGTTTACACTTGTAAACAGGACCCCTGCCCCATCAGGTTGAATGCTTCTTTCACCCCACAGAGAAAAGTGCTTTCATTTTCTTTACGTGAGGGTGGTGTCCCTGGTGTCACTTGCCTTGAACGTCATTGAGTTGTTCTCTGTCTTATTTAAGAGAATTATGGATCATGTGAAAAATCAGGAGCGTGTTCTTTACCATGTTATAGCTGGTCTGCAGAGCCCTTCAGTGGCTCCTCATCAGTAGCTCTCTTCTCTATGTCTCCTTGTGGGAACCAACTGGTTCTTCATGCTATAGTTACTGAGCAAACCTATGCAAGTTACAGGGCACAATAGGATCAAAAGGGACAGGCAGGAAGTAGCACTTCTGGCATACACTCACAGCCTTTTGGTTTCCCTGCTGATAAGTGTGATTCTGGGAGAGGGAAAAGGAGTGAGAGAGAAAGAGAGGCAGAGAGAGAGACACACATGCACACGTTGTGCCAGTGCAGGTGGTATTCAACAACCTTGATCATGACACCTAGCAGACATAAAGACGTCAGACCACCAGGGTTCCTTGGGGATGTCTGGGATAACGAGGATGGAGAGACGGAGATTAAGGTGTGTGTTGGTATTCAAAGTGGTTGACCTAGGGAACTGGATGTGTAGCTTGGAGTAGAGCACTTGCCTGATGTGCTCAAGGCGCTGTGTTCCAGCCCTAGTACCACAAAAATAAACAAATGAATAATAAAGTGGTGACCCAAAGAAGTTAAATTCCAAATAAAAGTTGTATTAAGTGATGTATAAGGGCCTTTTCTCTCTCCTATTCCCCTAAAATGATTCAGTGTATGTAAAAGAATGGTTTACTGTGTATTGTTACGAGCGAGTGCAATGTGAACTCATGAACATGGATTTTTCAAATACATACGTGCTATGCAAATTTGATCCTTCTTTGATTTTGTGGTATTCTTCGATACTATGTTTACATAATTCCTGCTTTGAAAATGAAGTATCTTTTCCCCTAAAATATCCTTCCATATATCATATTGTGTATACTAGGGGTTTTTTTAGTTATTTTGTATTTTTTAAAATTTTATTTTGATGGTACATTTTAGATGCACATAGTGATAACATTCATCATGGGGATTTGTACCTGTACATGATATATCTTGTTGCTTCTTTTTTTCCCATTCCCCTCTCCTCACCCCCTCCTCCCTCACTAGTTCTGTTAATAATCAGTATTTTTTCTTTTTTCTCTTTTGTGGAATACAGCAGTGATCCTAATTGCTGATGTGAATGATTTCCTTCTGAATGTAATCATGCTTGAATAATAGAATTTTAGTATTGTAAACAACACCAATTGTGAGAAACTTAAATGCTTAGAGCTGGACTATTAAATGTGCTTACATGAATTTGGTACTTTCTGATGTTTCTTGTATTCTGCTATGAGTTTGGCAGTCTGTCTTTTGGGATGACTGGCATTTTTGATGTTTGTACAAAAATTTTATTTGGAAAGCAAGAGAGGCTGAAGGAGGTTTGAGTGGTACCTGTGTAACTAATTTGTTTGAAATGTATAAAAGAATCTTTTTTTTTTTTTTTTTTTTTTTTGGTGCTGGGGCCCTGGTACTTAGGGCCTTGTGCTTGTGAGGCAAGCACTCTAACCACTGAGCTAAATCCCCAGCCCTGTAAAAGAAATATTCTCACTCCAGAAAGAATGGCTGTTATCAACAAATCAGCCAATAACAAATGCTGGAGGGGCTGTGGAGAAAAAGGAACCCTTCTCCACTGTTGGTGGGAATGTAGTCTGGTGCAACCGCTTTGGAAATCAGTGTGGAGATTGCTCAGGGAACTAGGACTAGAGATTCCATTTGACCCAGCTATTCCCCTTCTTGGTGTCTTCCCCAAAAGAATTAAAAGCATCATATTACAGCGATTTATGCACACCCATGTTTATAGTGGCACAGTTTGTAATAGCTAAATCTTGGAAACAACCCAGATGCCCATCAGCAGCGGAATGGATAAAGAAAATGTGGTTTTTTTTATATAGCGGAGTACTACTCTGCCATAAAGAATGATAAGCTTAAAATATTTCTAGGTAAATGGATGCATCTTGAGACCATACTCTTAAGTGAAATAAATGAGACACACGTGTTTAAATACTGTATTGTTTCTCTGGTATGAGAAACTGTAAGTGTAAATAAAGACTGAAATGTATTATATTGGGAAAGGGAAGAATATGTCCAAATGGGAAAGGGAACAGGGAGGGAGAAAGGAGCAGAGGGTCAAGAAAAATAAGAAATGGAAGGAAAAAATGGAAATAAAGCTTTTGTAAATAAGGAGGGAGGAGGGGGGAGGGGAGGGGAGGGAAATGGGGAAAAAAAGAAGCAACAAGATATATCATGTACAGGTACAAATCTCCTATGATGAATGTTATCACTATGTGCATCTAAAATGTACCATTAAAATAAATCATAAAAAAAGAAATATTAACAGTTTCTTCCGATGCCTTTGTTAAAGCTCATCACAGCGTGGAGGGGAGAGGCCAGAAAATGTATACATCAGGAAAGGAAAGATTTGTATAAATATTTTAATACTAAATTTATTGAGACATTATGAGATTAATGCAAGTTACCTTTGGCCTCTAGAATTGCAAGAGATGCTCAGCATGTATTAGTACAGTGAACTGCTGAAGTATGTATACATTTTTTTTGGCAGACTCCGTATGCACATGCACATGGTGTGCACACAGACACACATATATATATTTTCCTTCATTTTTGGTTTTTGAGGAATTGGTCCATTTCTTCTGAGTTGTCAAATTATGAATGTAAAGCTTATAGTCTTTATTTCCTCTGAGTGGCCACAAGATCTGTAGGCATCTCCTATTTCATCCTGACAGTGATGATTTTTGTCTTGTTTTATTGGTCTTGCTAGAGGTTTATCAATGTTACTGAACTTTCTGAGGGCTCAACTTTTTGCTTCATTGATTTCCTCTGTTGTTTTCCTGTTCCCAATTTCATTTTTCTCTTTATTATTTTCTTCTCCTTGCTTTAGATTTGTTTTCTTTTTCTAGTTTTGAGGTAAGAAGTTAGCTTATTGATTTGAGACCTTTTCTAATTGTATGCATTTGGTGCTATAAACTTCCCTCTGAATACTACTTCAGCTGTATCCCACATATTGATATATGTTATACTTGCATTTTCATTAAGTTCTATGAAATTAAAACTTGCTTTGAAACTATTTCTTTGATACATAGATTATTTAGAAATGTTTTGTTTCATTTCCAGGTGTTTGACAATATTCCCATTGTCTTTCTCTTATTGATATTTAATTGGAGTCTATGGTAGTCAGAGAAAATACTCTGTATTATTATAGTTCTTTAAAATTTATTAAGATTTATTTTGTGGCCCAGGATGTGGCCAATTTTGGTGAATATTCTATGGGCTCTTGAAAGAAGTATATATTCTGCTGCTGTTTGGTGCAGTGTTTTATATTTGTTAGTGAGACTGTTGGTTTCATTTTTTTCCAGTCTTTTTTCCCCCTGGTCTTAAAGGAATATTTAGAATTGCATCTTGATATATATTATTTTTGAGTATATGAGTTTGTATTATATTCTTAGTCATTGATCTAGATATTACAATATACGTATGTAAGGTAATAATTTATTATTGAGTTTTATCACTCAAATGAGATACTGTATAGGAAGCTTGCTTTCATTTAAATCCCTCCATCCTCCCTACTTTCTAGATATATGTGTTCATTTTTTTCTGTCTTCGTTTTTTTGAGCCCATTCATTAAAATGGTTTCTCATTTCAGTTGTTATACTGTTTTTCACTTCGTATGTTTATTTTTTCATAGGTTTGTTTTTATATCTTCTGTTTCTTTGCTGAAAAGCCCTATTTTTTTCCCATTTAGTTCAAGCGTGCTCATTGAATTATTTGTGTGATGGTTGCTTTGAAATCCATGTCAGGTAATTCTGACATCTCTAATGTCTGCTGACATCTTTTAATAGTCTTTTCTGCATGCTGAGGTTTTCCTGCTTCTTAGTATGACAAGTAATTTTCTGTTGAAACTTGGACATTTTGGATAGTATATCATTAAACTCTGAAATCTTATTTAATCTTCTGTTTATATCATAAGGCTTTCTCTGGCAAGGAGGAGTATGTGCTAGGTGAGGGTAGAAATTCAGTTTCCTCATTCCACCTCCATTGACACGCACCAAGTGAGGCTCCTTGTTACTGCTTGGTGTGGGTGGGAATTCCAGCTCCATACTAGGCCTCTGCTGACCACTTTGGCAGAGGACACCAGGAGCACCCTATTGTAGCTCCCCACATGGCCTCCACTGGGACCAGCCCCGATGGGGGTTGGACACGCTCTCTACTCCGCCTTTGCTGGCATGGACTGGGCCAATTTTCCCCGTTTGCTTTGGCTGGAGTAGTGCTTATTGTCTGTATTTGAATCTTACCTGGTCTTTTTGCTAGAGAGAGTAGACTTTTATTGGGGCTATATTTTTTTCCTCTGTCCTCAGGGCATTTCCTGGCCGCTTGGTGAAGTAGTTTTATTAGAGTTGCTTTAAAATCCTTGTCAGATAATTCCAGCATCTACTTCTTGTCCATGTTGATATTTCTCAGTGGTCTTTTGTTATTCAAGTTGTGATTTTCATTGTCAATATGATGAGTGACTTGGGGACTACACCCTGCTCATTTTGGGTTTTATGAGTCTCTAGATCCTATTTAGTTTTTTTCAAAATAAGTCATACGTTGAGGTATAGCATGAGTGCTGAGCGTGTGTGCACACACATGCTCAGTTTCTCACTTAGCCCCACCAATATCACCTCTGCAAAGGTGTGACAGTGGGGTGGATGTTCAGCTCCTCACTTAGCCCCATGAACACCTTCCCAGTGGAAGTGGACTGCTGATTCTTACTGCTTTATGGCCTCTGCTCCCTCCTGTAGACACTACCCTGGCAAGGGTGCCAGAGTGCTGCAGCCTAATGGGAGATGCAAGATAGCTACCTGCCCAGCCCTACTGAGCCCAATAGGTGGGAGAATTGGAGCACTGTCTCCTGCTTTCTCAGAGTGAGTGTGTGTGTGTGCATGTGTGTGTCTGTCCATCTGTCTTTGTCTGTCTCACCCTACCGAAAAGTCAGCAGGTGGTGGTAGAATTTTGCCGTCGGTGTTCACATGGGAAGAGTAGAAACAAAAAGATTTTCTGTTGTTGGCCTACCCTTTTCCTGGTCATTTGGCTGGGGGAATGGGCTTTCTGCAGAGCATTATTCGTGTTTCCCTGTTGGCAGTTCCAGGTTGAGGGCTTCTTCAGCACCCTATTGGAGATATATGGGAGACAATAAGGAAATCCATGGAACTCAATGCGGTGTTGTTCTTCAAGTCTTGCAGTCCCTAGGCAGTCTGTGCCTTCTTTCCATCTTACCTACCTATGCTTGTTTGTGTATTATGGCAAGGGATTTTTTAGTTTTAAGGAAGGCAGAGAGGAATGGGGCTATTCCATTGGGACCAGAACCAGATGCTCTGTGTGTTTGTGTATCTGCACCTCTAATGTATAATGAAAATTCCAAAATAAATTCTGTAAATATTGCATATGATAATAACAGTTCAGTTTTGAAACATACTGTATATCAGGTACTGTAATTGACCCTTTAGAACTATAGACAGGAGTAAGACATAGTCCTTACTTTTCAGATAGCTCAGTTTTATGCAATTCAGAGACCTATGAAATAAATTTAGTTTGCCCTTTAACACCAGTGGAAGGCCTTCACTTTTTAATTTTTTTCTTTGTAGTGCTAGGAATTGAAGCCAGGACTTCATGCACAGTTCTTTATTTTAGAAATAAAAATAAATCTAGCTCTCTACTACCTGGCTTGTGGGATCATTAGAACTCTTTCCTTTCTCACTGACTGATATAATCCTCCTTTGGTTTTTGAGGTACCAGACAAATAGAGAAGGGGCCTAGTCCTTAGTGCCTTGTGGTTACCTTGGTTACCATTGCTGGTTACTCCAATGACCATTAAGCCCTTCACCAGGAGCTGGCATCTAGCAGGCAGTGCATCCCTGGCCCCAGCTCCCCAGGCCATGTGCTTAGTCATCAAATGGGAGAAATCTGCAAGTAGCACCAGTTAGGAGTCCTGGCCCCCCACCCTGCTACATATAGGAGCTACAGCCACTGGCCTACTTGGCTATTCCTGGCAGAACTATGGCTCTCCGTGGTCTTCAGGTGAGATCAGCTCAACTGGCATTGTGAGGCTGAGCTCAAAAATAACAGTAAGTACTGATAGTTCCCCCCAAAGGACATAACCTCCATGGTCCGTGAGTTTCTTTGGCAACATTTTTTGTTTGCGTATGGTCCTGGATATTGAGCCCAAGGCCTTTGCACTGAGCTACATCCCCAGCCATTATTATTAGTAGTAGTTCTAGTAGTACTAGTACAGGTGGTAGTATTTTGAGATGGGGTCTTGCTAAGTTGCCCAGGCTGAGTTTGAATTTGCAATCCTCCTGCCTTAGCCTCCCAGAGTTCTGGGATTACAGACATGTGCCACCATATACCCAGTGGAAAATTGCTGTGATGATTTGAGAATGCCCAGAAGTAGAGCATCTTGAGCTTTCTTCTTGATGATGATAATGACATTGATAATGGTGATAACATTTATTTAACTCAGGTCTGTTCTGAACATTATACTTGTATCTTCTTACTTAATCCCAAGAGTAATCTCAGGAATATGGGATATTATTAGACCCTTTTTCACACCAAGGTGATTGAGGCACAGAGAAGTTAAGTACTGTCTCCAAGGCCACTAACTCAGATTGCAGAGTTGGAGCCAAGATTTAAATCCAAGCAGTCTGGATTTATGTTATTCTCTTTTGGAGATGTGACAGCCTTTGAGTTTCGCTTTGCTTGATTATTTGCTTGAAATCAGGAGTGATGTATCTGAAAGAAGTGTTTCTGGGCTTCTAAAAGGTATCACACAATGAAATGTTACTAAATAACATCTTTAAAAGCAGTGTTTGGGGCTGGGAGTTTAGCTCAAGTGGTAGAGGGCTATGTTGAGTATGTTTTTCAGTTTTCTTTGTGGATACAGCTACAGCCGTAGCAAAAAGTAGTGACTTGGAACTTTTTCAAATTTTGGTTATCTCATTCTGTTTCCAGATCTGGTTGTCTGTGAATAGGTCTATCAGAACCCATGCTCACAGAGTCTCAAGAGGCAGTCCACAGCAGTGTTTGGATAGGGTGAATCTGAATTTCTCTTGCTGTGCCTCACTGTCTTTCTTGTCTTGGCAATGTCATAGTGATTGTGCACCTAAGGAACTTGTGCCCAGGTAGTCTGAAGGTATTATACAGAATATAATTTGTTTCCTTTGAACTTTGGGGTTTTGTTAAGCACACTTCTGCTGTAAAACCCAATCATATTTCTCATGAATTGAAAAAAATTAAACCTTGGTGTGCGGTTTTGTTAACTAGATTTCTGTATTTGCTTTGTCATATTTTATAGAAAAATGTAAAATTAAGGTACTGTGGTATTTGCCAAAATCCAGACATACAAAGGGTGACCAAAATGTGCAGTGAATGTTAAAATTTTTTAAAAATAATTGCAGTAAAAGATACATTACCATTAAATCCCCTCAAAATACTCCACCTCACTTCAGACATACTTATCCCATCATTCTTGCCACTTTCTGCAGGAGTTCTAAAAGTCTTCTTTCTTTGGTGTCTTTCGTGAGTGTCTTTATGAGATGTGATCAAAAATACAGTAAATGTTGCTGCTGAGTGCCATCCAATGGAAGGGCGGGCTCATAAAAACATTATGATGTGTCCTCATACACCAGATTCACTAGATCTAGCACTGTGCGACTTCTGGCTCTTTGGCAAAGTCAAAATGACTGTGGAAGGTAAATATTTTGAATAGATTTAGGACATTGAAGTAGCCATGAAAGTGTAACTAAAGACATTCATGTAATAGATTTTATATACATGCAGGCATGATTTATCAGTATGTTGATGAATAATAGCAGAACAGAATCCGATACTCTTTTCTCAAGCACTAATTTGTAACTGTTTTGACTCTACTGTTTCTAACTTCAGCAGAAGGTATAAGTATATGCATACTCGTGGGCCTGGTTTTTGTTAGGGCCTCCCAGGAAGCAGTGAGCAATTTGCTCTTTGCAAGCTATGCTGTTGTTAGCTATCTATACATTGTTTACCCACAAATAACTACAAAAATTAAGTATGCTGATAACTTCAGTGGTATCTACATAACTTACTGGAAAAATTGATCACAAGAAAGTTAGGCACCCCCAACCCCCTTAAAGGAATCTGTAGCAAGCCAAATCTATCACTAGTTCAAAAGAACAATAGATTTTCCTCTTTATTTGGACTGTGTATTTTTTTATGTTATTCATCAGTCCATAATGTTAAGCCTTTCTTTGTTTTTTCTTCTATTGCCATACCCGAATCTTCGTAGATTTAATAGCAGTAATATTTTTTGAATACGTAGTGATGTATCTTTGACCAGTAAATTGGTTTCTCTCTCATGACCTTTTCTTTCATCATGGGCCCAAGAGAGAGAGTGCCACATTATAGGGGAAATTCTTTTAAGAATTAAATGAAAAATAACCCTTTGGGTGACAAAACAAGGCAGAGTTAGAGCAAGCAAATGGTCAGGTATGTCTTGACATTCTCCAACACTTAACAACTAAGAAAACTAACACTGGGCTTGTGGGCCTGAGTACATTGAAGGTAAAGCCTAAAGAGAAGGAAACTTATGCTTCATTCCCTTCTTGGAACTTGGGAAAGAAACTACCTACAAAGTTGCATCATTATAACTGAAGCAGTGACAGGAGAAGAAATTGAAGTATAGTATAGTATGGTTAGGTGGAGAGAGGACTGTTGGGCCTCTTCCAGCTTGTGAATGGCTCTAAGGATTCCCAAAGCTACTGCATACTCCCGTAGCTGGGTTGAGAGCCAGTGAACCTTGTCAGTGGGGAAGCTGTGGTTGAAGGACAAGCTGCCATCAGCACTATAGCTGGTGGCCAGCTGTCAGGTGTAAGTGAGATTATAGAGTCTAGATGTCTTCAGCACCAATAAAACTGAGAGGGAGCCTAACCAGCTGGGCCAGACTCCTGGGCTCCAAGCCAAGAGGTAGCTCCTGTGGGATTTAGCAACAGCAGCAGGCCAATATCCAGGGGCCAGTCCTAGAGAGAACCTTGTCCTGGAGGCCCAAGAGCCTCTTCTACAGTGAAGTTCCCCACTGACACTGACATCTTGCTGGCAACCGGGAGAAAATCTGAAAAACCGAGTATTACCTGAAAGAGACTATAAACTAGAAAGGACTGAGCTACTATAGAATGCAAGTTGAAGTCAAGGTGCTTAAAAAGCAAGGTTAAATCAGTTACAGAAAATTGAAAAGCTACATTTTCTTGGTACAACTGACATTTAGTATGCTGAAAATTACTGGTCCTGCCACAGCAAGATAATCTCTGAGGATCTATTTTCTGCATTTAAATTTAAATTTTGTATTCTTCATTCACAGTTGAACATAGCTTAAACCCAATAATTGTCTGATTGAAGTTGCAGATTGCTTGCATTTGACATGCCTAATTAATGCTATCTTGGTCTCAATTACTTGATCACTAGAAGTGGAACTTTCCTTTTCTCCTCATTGTTATAAAATAAGGGCAAAATGAAACAGTAACACAATTGTACAATAATTGCAGTATTTAAGTCATTTGTAGGAAAATGGGTGCACCTTGAGACCATAGTGTTAAATGAAATAAATCAGACACATAAGCTTAAATATCAAATGGTTTCTCTTATGGGAGAAACTCAAAATATACATAATTTAAGAGCAAAATAAAAAATAGGTAACAGAAACAGGGAAATCTTTTGCAAATGGAAAGGGGACCAGGAGATGGAGGGAGGGGGAAGAGGAAGAGAAGGGGATAAAAAAAGAATTAAGGCGTGTTATGTACATGTACCAACTCCCCACAATGAATGTAAATCATTATGTACTGTGAACATGTACTAATAAAAATTACTAAAGAGAAATGCAGTCTAACAGACATCATCACCACCTGGTCTTTCAAATTCTTACTCATTTGATGATGTGCCACAGTCTGAATTTGATATGCACATCATGGTTTGAGGGTATCTACATACAATGCATGATAGTGTGGGTTATATGAAAATTAAATATATCTCAAATTTTGTATAGTCTATTAGTATGGAGCTAGATTGTTTTAAAAGTTCATCTGCCCCCCTTCTCTCTTTCTTTCCTTCCTTCCTTCCTTCCGTGAGATAGAGTTTCACTGTGTAGCCCAGGCTAGCCTCAAACTTGTGATCCTCTTACCTCAGCTTCGCAAGTAGTTGGGATTACAGGTGTGTGCCACCACACCCACTTGTCTCTCCCTGTCTGTTAGAAAGAGTTGCTGTTTGCTCTTTCGGAATTAGTGAAAATTGTTTGGGTATCTCATTTTTCATCCTGATAATTACATTTTAGCATTTTTGTTTTTGAATGTCTATTAATTACCTAATCTAGAATATGAATATAGGGTAATACATTCACATTAGTTTATAACTATGAGATGAATTATTTTGAAGTAATTTTTCTTAAGTCAACCTTATTCAGGTGTATATTCACACACACACACACACACACACACACATATATTCACACACCCACTAAGGCTGGGGGATATAGTTCAGTGACAGAGTGCTTGCCTAGCATTTGATATTACTAACCAATATACCTTCAGGTAGATACTGATTCACTATAACAGTTATTCTGGGGCTGTATTCCAAATATTTATAAGGTGTGATAAAAATACAGTTAATGTTCAAAAGTTTTTAAAAAATACTACAGTAAAAGAGACATTGCCGTTAATTTCTCTAAAAATATTCCCCCTTTGAACACACTTAACATTCTTACAACTTTCTGAAGCAGTTCTGGAAAGTCGTCTTTTGTATCTTCAGTTGTACTGTCATGGCTACCTCAGTGTCCTGAATCAATTCGAAACATTTACCTTTTATGGTCGTTTTGATTTGGGGGAAGAGCCACAAGTCACAAGGTGCCAGATCTGATAATAAGGTGGAAGGGGACACCCCGTAATGCTTTTACAAGCCTGCCTTTCTATTGGATGGCACACAGCAGCAGCATTCACTGAATTTTTGATCACATCTCCTAAAGACATTTATAAAAGAACACTTCTAGAACTGCTTCAGATAGTGGCAGGAGTGGTGAGATTGTTGAAAGCAAGGCAGAGTATTTTGAGCAGGGTTAATGGCAATGAGTCTTTTGCTGTAATCAGTTTTTTAAAACATTCATCATACATTTTGATCATTCTTTATACAGAGACTCATTTAGTGTGTTGGTTTGTTTGCATTTATCAGCTATGTGGTCTGAGTGTTTTATGTATTTTTATTCTTATATTTGTGGCACCTAAATGTAAAACATCTAGATGGCCACAAGTCTCAAAGCCTTACCAGATACTTTGACTTTTAACATGTAAATAAAAATAGTTCAAGACTTCTTTGTAAGTACTCTGGGAAGTCCAGGGGCCTGAGGATTTGGCGGTCAGGTTACTACACAGCACTGTAAGCAACATTAGAAGCCAGTTACCAGTCTCGTGGCTGTTTCATCACTGACAATGTCTTAGTGCCAATGTGAGATATTAGTAGTTATGTAGCATGTCTATTTTCATTTTACTTTTTGCCAGGCTGGAGGAAATCTTACTAGTTTTGTCACAGAATGGAACAGAGGTGACAGTGAAGGAAAGTCATTTTTATTGTTTTAGGTGTTTCAGGTGGAGAAATAAATCAATGAAATATTTTAAATTTAGTAACTTGATACATGTTGGCAACACAGTAAATGCAACCATTTTATACTACTGGTGTGAAAGAAATTTTTGACGTAAAGAAAGCAATAGCAGTTTTACAGTATATTTTTAAGACCTACAAGGGAACAATAACCAAATAACAAGAGGTTTTTAATCAGGACATTATAATTCTTTCCCAACTTTTATAGCTAATTTAAATTCCTCCCTACTAAAGGACTTCTGGAAAGTGCCAGATTTGAAGGATCTTATATCATCTCCTTGCATTGTCTTCAGTATAGAAGTCTAGAAGAACAGATCTATCCTAGTATGTCTCCTAGGGAGTATACTGTACTGTCCTTTCAAAACCAGAAATGTATATATTTATATTCTGTATTCTTGGCTGGTTGGTTAATTTTTCCTTGTGTGCCAAGTCTCTCTTTTTTGGCAGGGACAAGTTAACTCTGTTAAGCTGTGGTTGAATTAGTAAATGAGGCCCAACAAGAAGGAGGAGCCAGATCAGTAGGATCTGTTTTGAATTGATAACAGCATAAACAGAAATTTGCAAGTGCTGGATCTTGCATCTTTCTTGATGAGGACTCTTTTGGACCAGTCATGTAGTTACATCTCATCCACAAGCTTGTAGGCTGGTGGTAGAGTCAGACCTTGATCAAGTGGTCCTATAAGCTTGTAGAGGTGGAACTTTAATACAGGTTATGAGGACGAGGCCTGGACTGAGAGCATATGAGCCTCCCTAGACCTCCCTTCTGGGCGAGAGGCAGGGCAGAGAGAATAGGTCCTGTAGCCAGAGAGAGTGTGGCAAAGACGACTGAGGCCTGGCCAGTGATTGAGACGTGGGCAGAGGGGCCAGGAGGGCTGCCCGGTGGCCAAGCCCTAGTTGGCCTTGCCTGCTTCCTGGAAGGGTGTGAGTTAGTCATTAGATCATTGGAGTTGAGGGGAAAGTTTTAAGGAGGAATGTGGGGCATGAAATCAGGTTTTCATTTCCAAACAAAGGGGGTGGTTGCAGGGGAGCAAACATATTACCATGGAAGGATTTAGGAGGCAAGGCAGTACACCATGCGGGAGTGTCAAGGGCTTGACCTGGCGTGGGAGTGTTTGGTAGATTTCAGAAAGATTCAGGAGGTAAAATGCATTGTCACTTGGTGATAGACTGGATGGATGGCAGGGTACAGATGAGGGATACAAGAGTGACCCTAAATTTCTGCCTAGCATTCACTTAAGATATGAAAAGAGGAGACAGGCTCAGGTTTATTGAGAGAAGATACAAGAATAGTTATTTCTAAAATACTCTGAGTATTTTATACTTGTGTGCTTCCATTTTACATTGCAAAGGTTCATGAAGGGCAGAACCAGTCTAGAGAAGGTAGAAGGAATGTTGTGTTTTAATGGGAGTAAATGAGAAAATAGAATAAGATTTGTCACTAATAAAATGATAATAGCTTCAACTTTCAAGTGGTTTGAAAATAGTTGTTTATTCAGGGAGATTGGGCAAAAAAGGAAGGGAACCAAGAGAGGGAGGGAGAAAAGGAAGGGAAGGGGATAAAAAAAGAATTAAGGTATGTTGTGCACATGTACCACCTGCCCACATTGCATATAATCATTCTGTACTATAAACATGTACTAATAAAAATATTGTCATTTTTATGAGACAGTCTCTTTCCTTGTAAGATCCCACTTCTCATATCTGCCTTTTTTGGCTGCATGCTGCCTCTTATGTTCTTGATGAGTATTAATGTTTTCATAAAATGAAATTCCTTTAAGAGGCTGACCATGAATACACTGGTTTTCCTTGTAATCCATCTTAGAATGTAAGATTTTCCTTAAAGTATGCTTAGCATGCAAATACAAATTGTCAACAGTTTACAGATTTTGTATCAGTGTTTCCTGTGATACTCTCCCCATAACGTTAATCTTAGTAAACAGTCCTGCTGACTATTGATGTAGATCTAGTAACCATCAGCTAAATTGTTTTTTGGCCAAATGTAAAGCATCTCTGAATTTTTAACAAAAAAGTAAATAAGTTTTTGATATATTTTTGGTATATTTCATTGTCTAATATTTTAATGGAACCATATTAGAGAAATTATTATAAAAGTAATCATTTCATGAAAATGAGGTACATGTAGCTATTTTACTGCCATGATTAATAGTTTTAATAATAATTTTTGGAGAATTGGTCTTTTAATTGTCCCATTTTCAATTAAAATTTCTTTTTACAATATATTAATTTTTTTTAGTAAAGTTTTACTTGAAATCAGATGATTTTGGCTTCTCTAGGTAAAAGGCAAGTCTTTTAACAATTGAGTGGTCTCGTGTTTTTAAAGGACTATCTATCGAGGCTATCACAAAATAGTTAAAATGAATAAACAAAATAGTTAAATGAATAAACTACGGTATTTTAAAATGAATAGATACAATGAATAGTAGCAATATTGACATCTGATGCTGGAGGATTCTGTGTTGTGGGGACTGCCTTGTGCACCCCTGGTTTCTTACTAGATGCTAGTAGGTCCCCTCCACCATGTCACAACTAAAAGTGCCCTTGGATATTTTGGGGGGCAAATGCATTCACCCCCAGTTGAGAACCACTGAAGTAGGTTTGAGCTGCAGTCTCAAATGCACATTGTTGTGTTAAAAAGAAGAGAAGCTGTTGTAAAAAAGATACACACAATAACATGCTAGTTACATGATTTGTAATGTAATAAACAATAGTAAAATTACTTATGGGGTATATTCCTTTGTAGAAACAAAAATGTGTGTGGGAATGCTGTAGTCCAACTTAAGGATAGAATTGCTACTGGGGAAAAGAAATGGGAATGAATGAAGCTATATTTATGACATTTTACATTTCATTTCAAAAAACAAGAGAGAGATCACACAAAAATAAGCCAAGATATGATCAACTGCTAAATCTGAAAGTAGTGTAGTTTTTTTTTAATATATATTTGCATGACTGATCTTTTGTGAACTCCTGTGACATGTCACATAACATTTGTTGTACTTTTTAACTTCTATCATGCATTTTTAACTTACTGTCATATATTATCACACACCAGGTTGTAAGCTTTCGTGTACATGAGACAGCTTCATTTGCTCACTCATGTCAAACATAGGATGCAACAGAAAATCTTACATAAAGCAGAGGCCCAGCAGACATATGTTAGTTGACAGATTGAAATGCTCCTCTTGGCTATTCTGTATTGTTTCCTTCCTGATTTGGTCTGAATAAAATTTAGCAGGAAATCTCATCTTTAGTATTGAAAAACCATGGTAGTTTTCAAGTAATAAATAATATAAGCTGCAGTCTTTAGGGGATTTCATAGAACAATCTAACTTTTATCATTGCATATCATGGACAGTATTTTGTATTTCTATGGCACGTCGCAAATACATACTGGCTCTGTTATATACCTGCCACAGGTTGTATCCCATGCTTGTGTTTATTCCCATTCTATAATTTTATTTATTATAAAAAATAAATAATTTCAGTCCACGTTATTTTAGAAGGTTCCTATATAAGAAAATAATAAAGATAGAAATAATGAAATGTTTGCTTTTAAGTGTGTAAATATTATAACAAATATTTTAAGAAGACTGTTTGGAAAACATTGGTGCTAACGTGTTTTTCAGAAAAAACGTGGAAGTGAAATAGTGATCCCTCCTTGGTAGAGTGTATTTTTATGGGCATGGGTGTGTGCATGTATATGTGCATTTCAGAATCTGCATTTTCCCACAAGAAAATTTGCATCTATGGTTTGCAAAGGCAGTATAGCATGCTCATGGTTGAGAAATGCTATCCAGAAACAGTCTTCCTAGGTTTAAAAACATCCAATCTACTAATGTCTTAGCTGTGTGATCTTAGGGCATATTGTGGTAACGTCACTGAAACGTAGATCCTCTTCAGAGTGATGATTTGAAGATTAAATGAGATAATTCCTAGGAAGCACTTAGCATGGGGCCCAGCACAGAAGTTACAGTATTTAAAATCTAAAATAAATCTTACTTTTTCAGGTGCCATACAAATCTATATTGTAATAGTACTTATGTATGTAGGGTTTTGCTCTTGTTGAAGGAACATGTGAATGTGTGAAAGCAATTAGACCATTGGGATATTTGCATATAAAACATGGACTGACTTATTTAAAATATTTTGGTTGTCAAGTTGTATTCTTTGTTAATTGGATGAAGAAATAAGCATTTGGATGAAGAAATAATACCAATTCCTCAGAGACTAATGAGAGAACCAGTTGTAGGATATAATCTTTGAAATGACTTAATCTGCGAATAGTAGAATAAAATAGATTCAGTATTTTGTTCCGTTTTGTTTCATGATGCATGTTGGATACTATAACCTAGAGAGCAAAACATTCAAAGCAATGATTCCTGCTACTTCCTTACACATCATTATGATCATTTAAAAAAATTCACTGTTTCAGAGCACTGTTATATAACTACATTTTAAAATAACTTAGTAAGTTTTATAATTGTTAATACCAGTTAGTTACTATGTCAAAATTTTAAGAGAAAATTTACTGAGAATAAAACGATAACTGGGAGCTTTTGACAGTCAACAATGGCAGTGAGTTCGTGGTTACCAGTTTCTCTGTCCAGTGTGGTTGATTAGTGACTGAAGCTTGATTTTTATGGAGTACGGAAAGAACTATAGGCCTTCCAGATATTTTTGCTTTAGGTACTACTCATAGCATTTATTTTTTCATTCTCTTTCCAATTTTTTTCTCTTACCTGAAAAAATTTATTCTGGGAAGTATTAAATAACCTTGATATATGGATATCCTGGTAAGGGTTATATCTTGTTCATTCACCGAGGTAGTACAATCCAGAAGCCTATTTAAAACTTACTTTTTCTTTTTGCATTGCAAAGTAATATAATTCTGGTTTTGAAGTGGAATTAAGGATGAAGTATGGAGTTACCATTAATGAATTACTGGGATATTTTATCACATGTCACCTTTTAACTTCCTCATTATTTTTAAACAAAGTAAGACACTGAAACAAGTAGCAAATTATGCCTATCTTGGTAACTACAGCTGGCAACATTCTGTTGCAGACATTGTGGTGGTAATGGTGTGCTTTTGTGAATAAACTGAATTTAAAACATAAGTTCTTCAGAGTTCTTTTTCTTACATTTTTTCTTTTTTGTCCATACTTATATATAGCATCTCAGGGTGGTAGGAGAACAAGTAATAAAGCTTGGCATGTGATCACCTCCTACCTTTCCACTAAGTATCCATGAAGATGTTTTTTTAAAATTCAGACTCATAATGGTTCTATAAATTTAAAAAAAAACAAAAGATCAAAGAGTATTGGCAATATCTAGGAAGAATTTATTTCATTAGCAGGAATGAAATACAAAGCATAATCTTGAATGCCATAACTTTCTTCTATTTTGTGAACCTGAATCAGCAGAATATCCAGAGAGAGTAGGAAATGACTTGGACCCATGCCCACAGAGGCTGGACACCAGGCAGCTGTTTCACCAAGGAGCTTGGAGTTCTCAGTCCCCCACTTGCCCACATTAGCATCTATATTTTCAGATGATTTCAGAGACTAAAATATCCCAAATATAGTAAGGCAAGAAGGAAAGAAAGATTGGAAGCAGGTAGCATACACAGAGAAGCATGGTTGGGAGCAGGTGGTGCTAGGAAATGTGCTCTAGAGAGCACACATGGGCAACAGCAAATAGCATGTGCTCCTCTGGCTTCTTACTGAGAGAATGGGGTAGTCCAGCCTCAGGCCAGCCAACCCCCGTGAGAACAACATTTGCTAGGAATCCAGGGTTTGAAATCAGGCCTGGGTACATAAATACATCAATCTGAATTTGAAGGTTAGATGGCTAAAAATTCCACCTGTGCTTTTTTGCTGCCACATGCCAGTCCAGTTGGATCTCTTGATCTTAATAAGGGTAGGATAGGACCAAAGCAGAGCACCCCAAGTTGGTGGGGGGGGGGTGACACTATGAAAAGTGGCAAGATACAGTGTTGCCCTGGTAGAAGCAACACCTAGTCTTGAAAGTGATTTTTCTTTTAAGTAACAAGCAGAGTTCAGATACCTGCTTAGATTGAAAGAGAACCAGGAGGGTATAACCACTGTAGAGACAAAACAAGCTGAAACAAGGCAAAAACTGCGGAAGTTGGTTGAGATAAGGAAGGAAGATCAAGAAAACTAAAATGGTAGAGGAATAAAATTGATGTAGCAGTTTTGAATAATTCACTCATTAAATATTTATTCTCTAAATATTGAATACCTATTGTGTGCCTGCTGTGCTGGGCACTAATGATCCAGTAGTGAAAAAATATACATATTAAGCAGTTATGAAAGAACCATCAAAAGTTGTAAAATTTGTAGTAGAAAATACTAGAAAAATAGTAGAAACAAAACACCAGGTTGCTTTTGTCTAGTTTCATTGATTTTCAGGTAATAATAGTTCAGAAAATACATTCCCCTCTAGATACCATATATTCTGATAATTTCAAAATTTTATTTTAAAGAAAAGTCCTAACAGTATTGAGGCAGAGAAAAAGAAGTTACGAACATCAGAATGAAAACCAAATGGCTACAGACTTCTCTTCTACAGCACTAAATAATACTGAAGACCATTGGGGCATTTCTCCTTATTTGGACCGTAATGTACTATCATAATTTCATTACATCAGAAATGGCAGCCCTTCTTTTAAAACCCTTAATTTTCTTCCTGTTGGAAAAGTGCTGTCTGGATTTTATTGCAAGACACTTCACTCCTGTCTGCTTTTAAGTTGCTTTAATAAATATATAGATTCCCGGTGTTGAAGATGTGAATGGTACTTTCTATGGCTTTTCAGTACATACAAGCTTACAGGAACTATGTAAGAATTATAAAGCTTCCTTCCCAAAAATGCTGTGCCTGCTGACTTGCCATGCATGTGTTCAAATACTAGGAAAATATTCAGATAATAGGAAAGTAGAGTACTTCCTCAGAAAACCATTCAGAGATATACTCTTGTTGAGCAAAAAATTGATGTAAATCAAGCACTTAAATATCTGTAAACTATAGGAGAAAAGGACTATTGGTAAATAGTAAAGCTAATTCAATATGTAAATAGATATAGATGAAATAAAATGGGTCATCTCACATGTATATAGTTATAACTAGATTTAATAGCCAAAATATATTCTCAAAAAATAAATTTATTTTAAAAGTTTAAGATCTCAGTAATTTAAAGTGCTTCTGGCATAAGAACAGATAAGTAGCCTATACTAGACTAAACCAGAGGTGAATGGAAATCTAGAATATGTATGTAAAGATGCTAAGATATAACAAAAAACTAAAAATCCATACTAAAGGGGACTGGGCAAATTGGTTCAATATTTAGGAATTGTATTAAATCTAGATTCCTTTACTGTGTCATATATTAAAATATAAATGAAGAAAGACTTAAGGAAAGAAATCACTAACATACCAAGGTACATAAATATAAGTATTAACCATGCTCAGGTCCAGTAAGGACTTTGAGCACAAAAACAGTGGGCATAATTATAAAGTTTATATCAATAAATTTGATTATGTAATCATTTATATTCAACAACAACAAAACCCTAAACCACTGATCATGACAACTTGGAGAAATTTTGACAAGTTTTCATCCATTAATCAGTAAGAAAAATAGTTTATCTCATTGCACTTAGCAGTCATAGAAGAAAACTTCTCTAATCTCACTCCAGAGATTCTTTAAATACATATTGTTTTGGCACTGGTTATACACTTGGTATTCTCACTGCTAAAGGGAACTGTGAAGTGATGTATTTTTGGATGGCAGTTTAGCAGTATGTATTTAGGAGCTTTTAACATTTGTGCCCTTTGAACCAATTATAACAATGCAAAATTTGTTCTGTGGAAATAAAGATGCAGATGTCAAAGTATACTCATTGACAGACTGGTTGAAGAACCATCGGTTAAAAATGATGGTTTTAAAAATTATTTAATGACAGGTCAAAATGTTGCTTATATAGTATCAGTGAAATAAAAGCAACATACAAGATATCTGATATTACTATTCCAATATGAGAAAATTTACTGGAAGAAAATATGCTAAAATATTAGCAAAGGTAATATGAGTACTTGTTGGTCTTGTTTTATACTTTTTATTCCTTTTATGTCCCACCACTTTTGAGTAGACTAAAGACTTTGACACTTCTGATTTATGATTAATTCATATTCTGTCACCATTTCTGGCCCCATTTGTCCACCTTTTCCCTCTCCTTCCTTGGCAGTGTCTTCAGGGTGCTAAGAAAGAGAATTTTGGAACCAAGAAATGAGGGACTAGGGAGGAGGATGATCTGTTTTTTATTCTCTGGATTCCTGGTACCCTGTCCCACAACGTACCCCAGGCAATTGGGATCCTCAGTTGGAACAACACTGCAGAATGACTTTCCTTCTGCCTCTTTTTATTTTGCAGGAAACACATGAAATTGTGGCCATCAAGAAATTCAAGGACAGTGAAGGTATATATGTTGGTTTTTTCTGTCTGTGTTAAGTTTTTGTAAACAAAGTGTGAAAAGGTGGGATTTAACCAATCTATTCCTGAAATTTTAAGGTCACAGTCTCAGAAAGTGAATATAGCTTATCTATTATGATTTGCTTTAAAACATGTATTTCCTTCTATGTGAATCTTATAATATTAGAAAGTTTATCTTGTGTTTTGAGATAAAATCAACATTGGAAATCTTGCTCTAAGTGGTCGATAGAAAGTCATCTTATCCACACTGTTTCTAAATGTAATTAAAATGAAAACACTGATTTAAAGTAAATACTGCTGTTGTTCACGCAAGTAGTGAATGTTGTGTGAAAGATTTTGGTATTGGATACTGCTCTAGCTCCTAGTCAGAATTAGAAATTCAAGGATAAGTAGGAGACAGTATTGACAGGGTGATTTTCTATTTGGAATCACTCATTGGGAGAATAAATGTTTCTCGAAAAGAAATGTCATACTTGGAGGCCTTGATTACACATTCAGACCATTTCAAATGGAATATATTACTCTGTGCTGGGCTTGAAAATTTAAAATAAAGCATTTCCATAGTTCTTTAGTTTTTGAATCTTGACTGTTGGCCATCTGAAGATAGCCAAGTAAAGAGACTGATCATGAAAATACACATGGCCTTTAAGGAACTCTGGGCAGCGTTTTTGAAAACATTTTGGACAGAGGCCTCAGTAGAAATATATTTTATATCCTAACCCATTGTCCACACACATTCTGTACTATATATAACTGAAACAGAAGTATCACAAACCACTTTATTGTACTGATGTAAGGTACTCCATTTTCTGTTCTTTCCTGTTCATATAAATTCATAGAAATGCCTATTGTGGCATCAGATACTTTGATTCTACCACTAATGAGTCACAACCTGCCATTTGAAAAATAGTGGTTTGGGGATAAGAGATACTAGCATAGTATTAACCTTTGTATCTAATCAGCAGTATGAAGATAGCTGTCATAGCCTACCTTCATCAGCACACATTTACTAAGCACTGTAAGAAACCAGCTTCTCCCTACTTGTCGAGTAGCTATCATCTCCCTTTCCCCTTTTGTTCTCTAAATAAATTATCTTCCTCTTAACTAAAAAAAAAAAACCAACTTCTGTATTTATGAACCATTTTATTGCCCTTACCTCAGAGAATTAGCAAGCATGAAATAACAAAAAGGGCTCGCTAACAAAAGTTGCAGGATATTTCAGTAGTATTTGATGTAACTACACTCTGATGTGCTGGCTATGTGGAGTGTGTGCATATCATTTGGGAACTTCAGCAGCCATTGTGAGGGCAACCTTAAAGGAAGGCAATGGAAAAATGCTTTTAGCTTCTTCTGGTCCAAGGTCAGGGGCATGCTTCAAACAGTGTGTCTGTAGTCTGAGGGAGAAAGTTGCCCTGAACCAACCCACTGTGAGACCATTGGAAATGAACCCTTTAAGTGGTGACTTTGGGCTAACGACAGGTGGCCCAGAGATACATGGTGATCTCCTAAAAAGAGTAATTGCAACAGTAGATCAAAGCACAACCTTTGCATGAGTTTAGAGACTTCTGGTTGTGCATTAGTCTTCCAGGGCACATTGGCAAACATCATTTACCACCAAAAATAGTAACTGTCATCAAATCTTTAAAAAGGAGTACAATCTAGGTCATATATAATACTGCTTTTTAACTAAGTACCATATTCTTCACAATTTCTATCCCGTGTATACCAATGTTTAGCCAATTATGTGTATCTTTTACCTGTGCAATTAAAAGTAATTGCAACAGTAGTGTATCCCTAGAAATTCACTGAGCACTGAGCCAGGTACTATAAGAACAATAGAAGTAACTCAGGTATGGATGCTTTCAAGAATCTTTTGACCTGTTAGTAGAATTAAGACTTGTTAATACATAATAAAACAGAATAGAAAACAGTTTAGTGCCTGAATGGAGACATGCAACTTGGATCATTTTGAGGCAAGAGAGATTATGTCTATTTGTGGCATCCAGGAGTGCATGTATAGTCTAGACATGGAAAACATTGTCTGCCCCTTTTTCTCTGAGCCAACAAAGCATTAATCTGTTCTGCCCTCATTTCTGCCAGACCATTATTGTTCCTCACTGGCCTGCACCCTTGTCACACATCCCACCGTGTTATGTACACCTGTGTACATTACACATACTTGGAGAGGGACACTTTCTTGTTTTTTTTATTTCAATGGTACATTTTAGATGTACATAGTGATAATGTTCATCATAGAGGATTTGTACCTGTACATGATATATCTTGTTGCTTATTGTTTTCCCACTCCCCTCCTCTCCCTTCACTCATTCCTCCTTCCTTATTTACAAAAACTTTGTTTCCATGGGACACTTTCAAAATGTTTCTTTAACAAAATCTGAAGAGGTATCTTAGTTATTCACAAATTTAAACTTTTTAGTTCTAGTCCTATTATAGGTCCACTTTCCTACTCTTTCCAATTCTCCTTGGAAGATCTAGTACTGTCTTCTCTTTCTTTATCCTTTTCTTCCAGTTAGAGTAGTGTCTTACTTAAAGGAAAGAAAGGGTAGGTGTGTGGTGAACAACCCCTTTGGAGTGAGAAGTGTACATAGATAGTTCTGTACAGGTGAGGATTTCCATTCAACTCCTATGTAAACTATTTCATTCTGAATTAGTTTATTAAGTTTTAGTCAAGTCTTTTATAATAAAAAAAATTAATATGCCTTTATTGTCATCTGACTCTCATTCATCCTTTTTATTAGTTACTCTGAAAATATTCTTTTGGTATGATGATAGTGATTATTCTAAATCCAGTGTTTAAAATCTTTGTGAAGATAATGAAATAATTCTGTGTAAACAATGTTAAACCGAAATAGGATCTGTACTTGGTCTGACCCATACTTAAACCAATCAAGTATTCTCTAAGTGATAATATCAAGGGATATTTTGTGAGAATATGTATTACCTGCTCGTAGCTTTGAAAGATTATGATAATGTCCTACTGTCTTGTTAATTTCATTTGTATATACAGATTTATGTAAAACATTTTTGAGACTACATTATAAGGTAGACTACTATAGTTCAAGAAGTCCTTACTATCCCAAACCAGGGTAATAGATGGCTACTTCAAATGGCAACCAAAATTTCATAGTAAATAGAAGATTATATTGGGACTATAAATTGGAAACATGAACCTAAAATTATAAAAATAAGTTTATAGTTAATACAGTTCAAATTATAATAGCAAGTATGTGCTAGTTCTTAAAGTATCAAGTATTATCTTTTTGGGGGGGAAGAGTAATTTACAGTAAAATTGTGAACTAGCCCAATGAATGACTTTCACAATAAAGAAAATGATTATTCAAAATACATACAAAAGATTCTGTCAGTTTTCTCTTCATTTTTTAATATTCCTTTCTGTCTCCGTCTTTTTCAGGTTTTTTTTCTCTAGTTGTTAGCTGATGTAACTCTGTGAGATCATTTATCAGTGTGTTTGCCTATGATTCTCCCCAAAAGATTTTGATGCCCTGGTGGGGACAGAAATTCCTGTTGAGGAAGGAATGGAATAGGCATGGTGTCACATAGCTGTAATTCCTGCTACTTGGGAAACAGAGGCAAGAGATTCACAAGTTTGGCCAGCCTGAGCAACTTATTGAGACCCTGTCTCAAAAGCAAAAATAAAAAAGGGCTGGAGATGTAGCCCCTGGATTCAATCTCCTGTAACAAACACATGGTGGGAGTTGGTGGGGAGAAAGAGGGAAGAAAAGAAATGTTTGATGACAAATTCTTATCTTATTTGTTTTGAAAACTTCTGCTTCTTGAAATTTGGAGTCTTGGACAGT
Source organism: Hystrix cristata (assembly GCA_004026905.1). Taxonomy (NCBI): domain Eukaryota; kingdom Metazoa; phylum Chordata; class Mammalia; order Rodentia; family Hystricidae; genus Hystrix; species Hystrix cristata. Next base: position 142,483 of record PVJO010001085.1, read on the forward strand.
GAATTCTTAATGATAATCTGAATTAGAGTATTATAAATTTATCTGTTAATCAAGTTGCCACAGAGCAACATTGACTAGTAAATATCAGTAAATATCTGACTAGAAGTCTCCATTAAATTAGTTCTGCTGTTTAAATTTTCTAAGAGGAAAAAATGGTCACATACTATAAAGATACTAGGTATTATTTCGTTAAAATGTAGTTTTCAGACTATGTATGGCCCAATTTTCCTACTCTTTCTGTAACCCAGTCTTGTACCATGAGATACGAGATTTGATGTTCAGATGATAATTTCTCACTGTTGATCATCATTTTTACACATAGATACGTACAAGTGCCTACTGTCCCAAATTTGTTAAATAATCTGAGAGCACTAATTTAGACCAGATAACTTTGGACCAGCAAGAATTAAAAATATGGTCTTTTAAACCTTTTCTTTAGGAGAGCCTGTGGTCTAGATTTATTTTTGACCTACATATTGGATCTTCTTTTTGTGTCTTTGGACTTTTTGATCTTGAAGGTACAGACAGTGGGGTAAGGAGGGTCCTCCCTGTTTGTCAGTAGGCCTCAGTATATGGCTAGGAGGCTGACTCCAAAGAACTGTGCAGCAGTTCATGTTATATGTGGAATTTAGGTTTTCTCTGCATTTGTAGAAAATTGCTTGCATTTTATATCCTGCTGCTGCTGCTTACATTTTCTATAGATAAATATTTTTCTCTCAGAATGGATGTATTTATTCTTAATTATTGGAAAATGTTTAATCATCTGTTCTTTTCTACAGTTTATTTCATTCTTATTTTTACAAGACACTAGAAAACACTATTCTGCTCTCTTCTATTGCATAGCATTACAAAACAAGAGTCCGTAATCTTGAATCCTTAAGTTCAGAAATCTGAAGTCTCCATTAAAGGGGCCCTGAAACAAAATTTCCAACTCTTGATTAAACAAAGAATTTGATTAACTGAGCTTGAGTGTCCTGGCTAGTTATGACTTCACTCTTCCTTTTTGTGTCCAAAATGAATCTCTTTCAAACCTCAGGGATTCTTCTAAGATTGGGTAACTATTTTGTACTTTCATGATTTCATAAATTTCCACTATCCTTTTACCTGCCCTTCATCTCTGAAGATTGAAAGGCCCTCATCTTTTTTGGTACATAAAACAGTAACACCAGCATTCAAACCTCCCTGGCTATGTTAATTGCCCTACTGCTGGTGTCGTTTCTTCAGTCAGGACGATCAGAATCAAACATGGTGCCCCTATGGTTTTGTACAAGGATGGATTGACTTTTCTTTTTCCATGTATCTGTTTAAAGGTCTGTTTTGGGAGCCTCTTTGGCTATACAAAATGTCAGGTTTGTGATTTCACGAAGTAGGTTACAGCTATTCCTGGATTTCTTTTCCAAGCCCACAGTTCTTTAAAAATAGAATTACAATAGTTTCTGCTCATCTTTAGATTTTTCTTTTTATCACTTATCTTTGAATTTCTTTTGCTCTTGTGATCTTCTTCTTAAAAATTGTTACCTTTTACTTTAGTGAATCTCTTGATTTTTAGGTGTGTTAGCTTGCTTCACTGGTAAGCCTATATAGGTAGGTCAGATTTTTGTTTATTCTGAATTTTCTTTTTTCTACTGTGTACTTAGTCCTTACTCAGTGGAGTTATATATTTATTTGTACATAACTTTGTCACAGTTGCTCCTCCTGCCTTCACTAAACCCCTTCAGTGGTAACTGATGATGAGGTCAGTCAGCATGCACATAAAGCAGTGTATTGTGTAGAAGTGCTGACTCTTAGAGCTGGAAGAGACCTTCAAAATAATCCAGTATAACGTAGCCCTAATTCACAGATGACAAGCTTGTATGTGATTAACTGAGACTAAAATGCAGACCCAGGAGCTTCATTGAGCTTTTCTTCCACCCATACTATGCTACTTAGCCGCTTGGCTTTAGCGGTAAGCGAAGTAAGTGGTCCAGTTTAGTAGCAGAGTCTAGACCTAACCCTGGGTGTTGTGACTCATTCTCTCAAGTCACCATGTTATACCATGCTACCTATGTCCTTGTGTTAAGCTCAGGCTGAGAGGTAGAACTTGACTGTCAGTCCACTCACCCTAAAAAAGTTAACTTTTTTTCTTTTGTTAACTGGAGAAGCTAGTCCTGGTAGAGAATGTAAAAGGATTATTTCAATTGTGAGATGGTGATTTTGGTGGTCTGTGCCTGTTGAAATGCTTTGCTGTTTTCTGCTTCTCTGAGGAGAGAACCATGTGCAGTAAGCTGTGCATACTTTGTCCCCATCATCTCATCATTTGTTGCCACAGTTTTCATCATAAAGTTCAGGACAGGCTGGGAACCTAGGGAAACAAAGCTATAGGATGTGCCAAGTAACAAAGTGTGCGTTTTGCTTGCACTTCAGGAATTAATAACTTGACTTCCTGACTGTTCCCATTCATTGCGATCTTAATGTTCAAGTGCTTGCCTCAACTTTTAATGCGTATGCCTGTCATAAAGAAGCTGCTCAAGTGAGGTCGTCTGGCAGTACGTGCTGGGTGATTCAGTGTGCTTCTTTTAGAAGGGTTATTTCTCTTCTCTCCTTGTAGCCATCGTTAAGTGGAGTCAGTATAGATTTGAATGATGTATATATAATAAATTACCAAAATTCAATGAGGTGTAGGTTTTTAATCATTAAGACTTTAGTGAAAAGAAATCATAGATTATTAGATTTGGAAAAGGCCGTAGGGTTTGGGGAGGGGCATTTATTTACTGATGAAGGTCTGAGTGGCTTGCCCAGAGTTACATGTCCTACTGACATTTGGTTAAAAGGCTGAATCCAAAACCTAGATCCCCACAGTCCTATTCCAGTGTTTCTTCTATTAAAGCCATTTCTGACTCAGCCATTTTGAGGTAGTTTTATCCATTAGCAAAGTGAAGCTGACACAAATTGGTAATAATACAAAGTGCCTCCTTTCACTTCTTTTCCTGTGCTAGCTAAATCACCAAGCATTTGATTAGGGATAATATACCAGCTGTATTTATTAGCACCTTTGTACCCAGCTCCGGCATAGCTTGTCGATGCTTTTAATGATTTTATACAGATTTTACACACACACATGCACGCGCGCGCATTCTTTACCCAGAGTACTTTCAGTTTTCTGGGTCCTCCATTTTTCATAGTCACATATGATAGAAACAACTCAGATGAGAGTTGAATAAGGGAAAATAAATTCAGTTTGTCTTATTACAGGATAAGCAGCCTTCTGAGCTTGAGAGAGAAGACTGAAAGTGCTGTACTTGAAACCAAGAGGGTCACAGTGAAAAGGCAGAAACACTAAAAATATTGTGTGAAGTTACCTTCAGGCTATGTGTGTAAGGTGTATATGAAACATAATGAATTCTGTGTTTAGAGCTGAGTCCCAATCTTAAGATATCTCGTTATGTTTCTGTACATACTCTAAAATCTGAAACACTTGTCCCAAGCATTTCACATAAGGGATCCACAATGTGTATCAAAAAGAGTAAGGCACTCAGTGAAAGTAAAGTTCAGAGTACTGTGATAAGGAACAGTGGGGTAGGCGCCTGCTTGCTTTGCAGTTTGGCAGAGGCCCTTGAGGATCAATATTTCAAAGAAACCCGAAGGACCTAGCAGCCCTGTAAAGAGCCGGGGTACTAGGCTGAGTATTCTGGACACAGAGAACAAACACAAGGCCCTGTGGCTGAAAAATGAAGTTTAGGGATATTTTCAGAACTGAAAGACCGAGATGAAGGAAGGGGAGAGAAGCATGAGATGGGGGTTTCCGAAAGCTGCTTTTGGAGACTGGTAGTGGTCCCCAGCTGCAGCAGCTGGGGCTGCTGTTGCATTCCAGTAGCCATCAGACACCACTTCTTGGGCTCAGCCCCAAGTTGCAGAACAGCCGGCCTTTTGTCCCCTGGTGATCCTCCAAGCCACTTGGGGAAGTGCCTGATCGCACCTCACCCACTCCCCCTACTGCTGGATGCTATTCACTGTCATGCTCTCTTTTCTCCTGATGCGGGCCAGTTCCCTGCTTCTGCCACCATTATCCCTTCCTCCCACTGGCTCTTGTCCTCTGTAGGCAACATCACTGTCCTTTCCTAGTCTGTGTTCCAACATTCTCCAGCCACAGTCTGGCTGAAATAGGATACTTTGCTTATGTAACCAGTTCAAAAAGGAGTGTGGACTTTGTTTTCCCTCTTTGTTGCAGATACTCCCGCTACAAAGGCCCTGCTTTTATTAGTTTCTTTTCTTTAAACTCCTTTTGGAAGGAGGTTGGGAGAAGGGGCTGGGATAAGTTGAGAAGCACTCCTGGCCCTGTGTTGCTACTCTCTCTCTCTTTACCCCATCACCATTCAGCCCTTTCCCTCTTGTGTGCCTTGCTGAGAAAGCATGTCTTCCTAGAAGGCACAGTCTTTCTTGCCCCCATCCCCAAACTCCATTTTCTTCCTCTTCGGACTTGAAGACATGCCTGAATTTAAGGTCACACAACTTAAGCTCCCAAGCTAGGATTCTGGCCCTTACCTTAAGGCCAAATGTGTTTTAGAACTCATAACTTTGGGGTTTTAGAATGGAAATGTGGCATGTTGCATAGTGCCCTGTAATAAGTAGTATTTCTCTAGTACAACGTAGTAATACTTGGAATAAACAAAAGACCATAAGTGGTGTTGTGTCAACTGAGGTTTACCTCCAAATGAATTTGTCCCAAACTTGGAAGAAGTTTCAGTTTTTAACTGTTTTGGGGATTTGGGAATTGTAGGTGAAGGATTATGAACCTGTACCCTCATACGTGCATATGAAAACACACTGGTTAGAATTTCCCCACTGTGTCTGAAGCTATTGTAAGCATTTAAAATGAAATATTGGCTCCTGGCTCTCCTGCCCATTAATCCTTCAGAGTTAATGTGACTTCTGTCTTTCCTTCATGTCTATGAAGGTTATCATGAGTGAAGTTGATGGTATGGAAGAGCAGATACTGGTTCGTTATAAGTTCTCCATCCCGGAACAGCCATATCATCTGGGATGGACAGATGGACATGCCACAGGAGCAGCAGGAGCCTACAGCAGCTGCTGTTTAGAGAGAAGATCAGAAACTCTAAGAATTCCTACAGTTTGGCTGCCATCTCCATTGTGGATGCCTGGTACACAGCCTCTGCTCACTGAGGTGGTTCACATGCAGCCTGAGGAATAAAATGCTCTTGTAAGCCAAAGCATGAGGCCAGTCTTAAAGACACCAGCTGCTACAGATGTCAGCTGCACAGAGGCTCTGCACACTAATGTGGTTGATTCTCATGACTCTTAAGTACCTTTGGCTCCATTATAGAGAGCTAGAGATAAAATGACGCTTGGTTAATATGTTACATCTATAAATTCCTGTTTTTACACATATACTTTGCAGTAAGGAATATAAGAAAGCAAAGAATCAAGTTTAGGCTGGTCAAGTAAACCTTTTCTTTAAGTTTCTTATTCTTGATCCTTTCAGCAAGAAAATGTTATTTAATAGTCTACCTGTGAACTTAATCAGAAGTGCTCAAAGTAGCAGGTTAAATTGGGATGTTTTCAGTGCTCTTAAAAGTCTTTGAATAGTAGTTTGAAATTTTTAATTTTTCTATCTTCACCATTGTTTACATTTTAGAAAATGAAGAAGTCAAGGAAACGACTTTACGAGAGCTTAAAATGCTTCGTACTCTCAAACAGGAAAACATTGTGGAGCTGAAGGAAGCCTTTCGTCGACGGGGGAAATTGTATCTGGTGTTTGAATATGTTGAAAAAGTAAGTCATTAATTGCCAACGTGCACATTTGCCTGGTTTTTTTTGTTTAGTGCCGCTTCTGACATCATTGAAGAAAGCATTGTTATTTAGTATGACTTGTTGATGTCCTCATATTCTGAGAACTTTAAAAATGGTAGTATTATTCATAATCATTAGAGGTCCTAAAAATATATTTGAGGATATTATAAAAATTAGCAGTCCAAAGATAATCTTAAGTTTAAGCAATATACTGATTTGGCTTCTAAAGTTTTAGAATCTATGTACAAGTGATTTTTTTAGACTTATTTTAATTAAACTTAAAGCCTCTGGGGCAGAAACTGATGATACAGGAGGTATGTATTAGATCACACAGAGGAAAAGCATACGTTGTTCCAATTGTCTTCAAACTTAAAAAAAAAAAAAAAGAAAAAGATTACCTTATTAGTGACTTTTTTTTTCCAGCACTGGCGATTGAACCCAAGGCCTTTGCACTGAGCTACATACATCCCAATCCCTTTTTTGTACTTTTGTTTTGAGACAGAGTCTTGGCTAAGTTGCTCAGTTTGGGCTGGAACTTGTGATCCTCCTACTGGTATTACAGGTGTGCGGATAGTGACGCTACGGATAGTGACAATTTTAATAATGACCTAAGGGCAAATGTATGCTGCCGTAATCAATATTAGATGCCTGCGAATTTCTTGGAGAGTAACTGACCTGCACATTAGTTATGGTCAAGCACTTAACAGTAGAAGAAACTGGAGCCAAAGGAGCCTTTTGGAGGTTTTCTTGATGAGTAAATAGGTGGCCCTGTCAATTTCCTGTGCTATTATCTAATGAAGATTGGAGCTGGAAAATTGGTTTAGATCGGTTTCTGTATTCTTGTTATTCTGTAAATGATGCTGTTGTCATCATTGGATGGGAAGCAGTGTTGTCAAGATGACTGACCACTATTGTGCGTTAAAATTCATTCAACTATTACAAATTATTTTGTGAAATAATATATACATAGTAATTTTGTTACTAGAAAACTTGAAAAATATGTTGAGGACTGTATTATTTTAAAGCACTGCTTTTGTGTTTGTTTTCCAAAATCTATTTTAAGTTTCTTTTTCTGTGTCAGATCAGTAAAGCTTTTAGAGCTTTAAGTGATAACAAACAACCTGCTGAGGCACACATGCTGTACATTTGCTGCCACTGGATTAGGTATTCCCCAGAGGTACTTTCCCTACCAAAATAAAGTAAGTTGATTTTCTGAAGAAAAAAAATTTTAAGAAAAGGAGTCCAGGGAAAATCAAATGTTCTTTATTTTTTAGTTGTCACAAATAATCATGCAGTTTGCAGTTTTTGCTGCCAAAAATTAAAATTTTGACAAATCTAGTATTTTGGTTTGTCTTTTTCATTTCTCTTCCATTCATGGTGATTGTTCATGATAAGTAACAATCAAATATAACAAATATAACAAATATTTGATTGTTACTTATCATGAACAATCACCATATGTATCTGTTTCCTCACTGGGAGAGGAAGTTTGGTGTGTCTTAGTTCTCTGCTGGCAAGTAGCAGAGCTGCTACTGGAACTCCAGTCTTCTGATAGCCAGGCCTGGGCTTCTTCCCCTGCTCCTGTGGTTGTCAGATGGAAGGTGACCATCGTACCTGCCCATTAGTAGCAGTGCCTCATAATCGACTCTGAGTCTTAGGAGGACAAGGAGAAGGATGCTTTAAGGCAGTGATGGCGAATCTTCTAGAACTTTCAGTGATAACAAACAGCTGGCTGCAGCACGCGTGGCCATAGGTTCGCCACTACTGCGTTAAGGGCATGGAGGTTGGAAACAGAAACCCATGAGTACATTGCCTTAAAACAAAATAGAAATTTCTTTTTTCCTCACATACAAATACAAAAGTAAACAGTACAGGACTGGTGTGGTGGCTCTGCCACACAGTAGAAAGCCCAGGCTACTTCTGCTGTTTTGCTCCACCTCTTCTGAGATGGGGCCCTTGTCCTTAAGGTCAGTATAGGACTCCAGCTGTCACGTCCCATTGGCCAGGACATAGTTGCATAGTCACACTACCTGCAAGACAGAAGGCAGATGTGCTCTTGATGCTGAGCTGCTAGGTCTAAGAATTGTATTTCTATGGAGTAAGGGAAGAATGGTTCTCGGGGGACAGTATCTCTGCCACTGCCACTGAGGAACCTAGTATAGAGTATGAAATGAGAGATACAATTTGTTTTCTATACTATGAAGTCCCCTTATTCCTCCTGTGTATTTGGACCTGCTGTATATTTATTAATTGAAAAAGGCAGTTCAAATGGAAAATGATGGCAAATGGTACATACATTCTTTAAACATTTTATTTTAACTGAAAGCATAAGTATGTATGTACCAGTCTTTTAGAGGTAGGTCAAGGTCTTTTGCTTATTGCTCTTTTGCTTGAAGTTCTGTTTGGTCCTTCTTACATACATCATACCTGTAATGCACCTTTAAAAGTGAAGCAAACGCTCAGAAACACTGGTAAAGCAATCTCGCAGAGTTTTTCAGTATTTATTATCATCACCAGCCCCTGTCCCTTACCGGTGTTTTATAGATGTTTGACTCACCTTTGATTAGACAATAATGCGTTTTGTGGCTTTCCTTTATTAAGTCTTTCAGGGTACTCAACTTCGTTTTCTTATAAACAGCAGCTCTCTTTTTCTTTCTTTTTAGAGGCTCTCTTTTAAAAAAAACATTATTTCATTCGTTGATGTGATTATTTAAAAAAAACAAGTACATCTGTTGTAAGGAAGTATGAGAATATATACAACTGATCCTCGCTGAGTATGCATCTTGACTGGTCAGAACAAAATTATGAGGCAACACTAGTTTTCAGGCTGGGAAAGTGGCTCTGTTACAGACTGTTTAAACGTTGTCACGTGCAAGGCCTTGGGTTCAATCCCTGACACTGAAAAAATTTAATTTGAAAATAATGTTAAACCCATTAATGTTAACATAAATAAGTTTATGTGTCAGCCCCAGTCTTTCAAGTAAAAAATAGTGTTTCACAAAAAAGCAGCTAGTTCAACTTCCCTGTCAGTCACCCAGGTGCTTTGCTTAAGTACAGTCATGCTTCAGATGGCACATGTGCAGCGGAAGTGGTCTGTGTGTATTCCACATCTTATTGTGTGGATTCTTGATAAGACATGTACTTTCAGAGTGGAAATTGAGTAAAAGTAATATTTTCACTGTTTCAAGGACATCCTTCACTAAAACTGTTGTTTTATACTTTTAACAGTGAGGATTAATTGGATTGAAGAAGCTAGTTGCCTCAGTTCTTGCTAAGGTGCCAGCAGTTTACTCATTGTTGCTTTGTCCCACCAATATAAATGCCAACATAGTGAAAAGGCAAACGTCAGAGTGCTATCCTCAATATAGTTTGGCTTCATGGCCCTGTAGGTCTTCACACCACACTTTGACAATTGCTGTCCTGGGTGGTTGTCTGCAAATGTTAAGTTATGATTGTGCTGTGGGCCTTACTCAGTGTGCTTTGCGGAAATGGAGAATGTTTGGTTAATTTGGAAATTCAGTGGAAACTGCTGTGTAAAGTTGCAACTTAATAAAAATTTTGCATGAATTTTAGAATGATCTATGACTCCAAACTAAAAGTTGTAACTATTGAATTGTTAGGAGTATGTGGATTTTCATTTTAGCAGTATTTTCTAGCCTGTTTTAATTTTTATACTAAATGTATTTTTTCTAATCTTAGGGATTTTTTTTCTTTTCTTTTTTCCTTTTAAAAATATTAGCCAGGTACAATGGCACACACCTGTAATCCCTGCTAGTTTGGAGGCTGAGACAGGAGGATCACTTGAGCCCAGGAGTTCAAGCAAGACTAGCCTAGGCAACATAATAAGACTCTGACTAGAAAAAAAGAGTATTATCCAAGTCTCTCACAGAGATTAAGATTTGACTAAGGTCTGTTAAAGAAACACAGCACACTGTGTTAAAAGGACACTTTATAGATTACAGCTTCATATCTCTGTATTGTTTTTCTCTTTAAATTATTCTAAAAATTATGCTTAAATGTCTTTAGGGGTAGTAAAAATTACATGTGGTTATTATTTGGGGCAGCATAGAGGAGCAGTAAAATGGGATTTCTCACAAAAGAAAACCTTGTTTTAGTACAGTGACCTAGTTAACCATGACCTAAGTTGTAGGCGAAATGCAAAACGGACAGACAAAAAATTGCATGCTATGTATTGGATGCACTGTCATCCGAGATGGTTTTTAAAATTACTAATATAAGGGGGTGGGGATTTAGCTCAGTGGTAAAGCACTTGCCACAAAAGGCCCTGAGTTCAATTCCCAGCACCCCAAAACTAATAATATATAATTTATGGGCCTACCTAATTTTGGAGAATAATGGCTCTCTGTTTAACTTTTAGAATATGCTTGAATTGCTGGAAGAAATGCCAAATGGAGTACCACCTGAAAAAGTAAAAAGCTATATCTATCAACTAATCAAAGCTATTCACTGGTGCCATAAGAACGATATTGTCCACAGAGGTGAGTATGGAATTTGTGAAATGGAAAATACTAAAGAGACATGAAGCAAAGCTAAAACATTTACTGTTTTAAGAATGTTTCTATTTAAATACACTTTCAAAGTATGGGAGTAAACTGGGGATTTAGCTCAGTGGTTAGAGTGCTTGCCGTGCAAGCACAAGGACCTGAGTTTGATCCCCAGCACCCAAAAAAAAAAAAAAAAGTAAGTATGGGAATAAGAAGTCATTTGCCCTCCAAATCTTTTTGTACCACAAGGATGTATCATAAATGTATTTAGATACTGTGGTAAGATCGCTGTTTGTATAACCAGATCCACTTTGAATTATAGAAACACCTAGTGATAGAAAAGTATTCAATAATTACAAATATTGACCCTTTGGGGTGGAAGTAGGATAGCAAACGTACGATTTTCATAGTCTTTTGGTACTACAGGTAGACCAAGTAGTGTAAATCAACTTAGGATCAGGCTTTATAGATGGTCTTTAAGTCACTGGCCCCCCATTGGCACTCATATTTCATTCTCACTTAAGACAGCAATCTTCAACATGTATCTTCACCTCCTGATTTTCTCCACCCATTAGTAAAAAGTACCCATTGTCTGCAGGTTGCAGGCATGATCAACCTTGCACATAGGCCATCATTATACAGTGTCTTAAATTGTCCTTAACTGCTGCAAAGTCACTGGTTTATAGCAATGAAAAGGAAATTGTTTTGTTCAGCATTATCTTTGATTCTATACTATTTATCTTTTCCAGGGAATCTCTTTTGCATTGCAGAGTTTTACCATAGTGGAACACAAATTGGTATAATGATGAAGCTAAAAGATATTTGTCAGAAAATTGTGCAATGCTCACTTCTTGTGTTTGAATTGTCAGACAAATGAATGTTACATTTAATTTAGTTATAAAGATGCACAAGGATATCACCTTAAAAATAACCTCACTTTTAAGAATAGCTTAAAGGTTATATGAAGAATACCAACTCCTATTATTTCTAGAGTTTATAGTTCTTCTATATTTGGCTCTCATAGCAGTTACTTTATCAGTGTTGTCAGTGGTGTGGATAGATCTCTTAAGTCAACTGGCCGCCTAGCATCTAGGGTAATGACTCCAATAACAGACCATATTATCTTTGAGGATATTAATGAGGAGCTGAATTAGCCACATTACCATCACAAAACTGTGATTTAAACTTACAGTGAATCTGTCATTGCAAATTAATGGTAGAAACCATGATTCTGAAATCTACAAATCTCACTACCTCTGCCCTTTGTCCACTTACAACAATAGATCATGGGTACTAGTCTCTAAAAGTAAAATTGTGAGTTGCCTCTCCAAAGGCAAATTCAACTGCATTTTCTGTAAATTTCTACCCTTCAGCTCCTTATCACGTCTTCAAAAGATACATGGAAAAAATTAGAAAATTTAACTTGACTCTTATAGGATAGCTTCAGCATTACACACTGGTAATTGTAAACCACACAGACAAGCTAAAGAGACATTTTTAAATATACCAATTATACAGAAAACCTTCCTTGGACTTTTTTTCTTACAGTAAATACAATGATAGCTACTTACTTTTGTATGTATTTTTTTAAAGATATCTTGTGGATGTAAACATTTTATATTTTATCTGCAAAAATTTATATTAATATTTTATAAAATAAAAACATTTCTTTGAAATATGCTGGCCTAGATTCAGTCATTCTTAAATTCTTTTCTGAGATCCAGCTAATCCCTTTAAGAGTTAAAGATGGGCTGGGGGTGTGGCTAAGTGGTAGAGCTCTTGGCCAGTGTGCTGGATGCTTTGCATTTGATCCCCAGTACTGCAAAACCTAAAAATAAATTTTAAAAAGACTTACAAGGATTTTTTTTCAAACTGTGGCCGGCATGTTTCTCAAAAAGAAATTAATTGAAATTTTATGGTTTTAAACTCACTAGCTCAGGCTGGCCTCGAACTCATAGTGATCCTCCTGCTTCAGCCTCCCAAGTGCTGGGATTACAGGCATGCGCCACCATGCCTGGCTAGTTACTTGACTTTTCACTGCCACAGTTTTCAACTTACTTTCATGGGGTTTTGTCTTGTTTTGTTATTTTTTTGGAGATGGTCTCACTCACTATATAGTCCAGGCTGGCCTCAAAGTCACAATCTTCCTGCCTTGGCCTCCTGAGTACTGGGATTACAGGCATGTGCCACAACATCCAGCTTCTAGATATTTCTAATTAGGTGCCATTATAGTGATATAACATTGTCAACAAGAAATTTATACTAATTGTTTTTTTAATCTTCATACTCTAGATATAAAACCAGAAAATCTCTTAATCAGCCACAATGATGTCCTCAAACTGTGCGACTTTGGTAAGTTAAAAAAAATTGAGTCCTGGTATTTACAGAATTAATTGAAGGTAACATGTATGTAGCTTCTTAAAGGTATATTAAATGTAATTTTTATGTTTTGAATTAAATTAGCAGAGGAAAGTTTTGTTGGGGCATATGCTGAAAAATTTATTGCTAGACGATTACTACTCTCTCTCTGCTTTGTAGAGTATTATGTACAATTTTTAAAAATTCATCATCCAGTATTTGTTTAATGAAAAGTACTTTAAATATGTGCATATGCCTATATATACATACATACATAGGTACCCAGTACCTAATGACTCCTGTTTAGAGTAGGATAAGATATTTTAATAAGCCCAGTACCTAATGACTCCTGTTTAGAGTAGGATAAGATATTTTAGAAATTGTTCGAGATTTAGTCATAACCTATAAAGATATGAGTATAAATGTAAACACACGTACTGTGTGTGTGCGATGATTGTATGTATATAAGGTCAAAAGCATCTTTAAAACACTTCTATTTACAAACTGTTAAATGCTCAGTGAATAAGACTGGAAACTGATATATGATATTCCAGCTCTGGATTGAATATAGTGAAGTGTTTTTAGTTATACTGTCTCCTAGTTTAAAAAAATGTGTATTGTCTTCCAGGTAATAGCTTTGTATTAAGTGCTATTAAACAGTTGAAATAACTTGGAAAAGTTTTTAAATCATAACAGGATGTTTAGGGTATGGGTCACTTTTTGAAATTATAATTTTAATCTATATGCTGAAGAATAGCAATTTGATTTTTTAAATTTGTTTCATGTATTCATGTATTGCAAATACAATGTAAACCTCCACATATAACTAAGAGTACATCTCCTTATCATAAGCAAAGTTAGATTCGATTAGTACCTAGATGGATTGCATAGGTGAGGAATGGAGCATCATAAAAATTTGCTTTGTAGGCTGGGGATTTAGCTCAGTGGTTAGAGTGCTTGCCTTGCAAGCACAAGTCCCTGAGTTCTATCCCCAGCACCAAAACAAACAAACAAAAAAAGTATTTGCTTTGTAGAATGATCCATTTTTGCCCACCATAGCAATTAGAAGTAACTGTTTTCACTAAATATTTTCTAAGAATTCAAATATTATGAACCTTCTTGCCTGAGGAAAAATATTTTAATTTGAATCATAATTTTCCATAAGAAACATTGCAAAGAAATCTTGCTCTAGCCTATTTTTAAAGAAATAGGATGATAAAAGTGAAATATTGAATACTGTATCTGAAAGATTTTGATCTTGGCATTTCTAGCATTTCCTTAGCATTATGATTTTCAGGAACACTGTTGTTTCCTCAGCATTGAGACTTTGTGTACCTTATACACCATTTACTGTGGACCACTGATTTGCTTAAATTCCAAAGATTACTGAAATTTATAAAGCAGGGTATAAATACAAAAGAAATGCTTGTGGAATGGTTAATAAGAGAAAAAGAAAAAAAAATAAGAGAAAAAGAAACCTCCTAATATTGCATTATTTCCTAGGGAAAAGACTGATTTAAATGGACAGGAAGTTCCTCTGGGCAGCACCACATGTGATATTCTGTGTCCTGTGCATCCTAACAAGGGCTTCCTAATTGCTTTCCCTTTCAGTGCATACAGCTCCTTTGTCTGGTTTGAAGAATCCCATTCAGAAATATAAACATTTCTTCAAAGTATATATCACAAAGAAGTATTGATTAACTGAAGTTCAGAGTTTGATTTTTTTTTTTTTTGCTGTGGCTGGTTTGTTTTTGTTTGTTTGTTTGTTTTATTTTTCATTATGGGAAACACTGTTTGCCACTTTCCAAATTGATATACATGCCAATTTTTACCTCTACTGGTTCAATTTTCTGTAACTATTACAATGAACCTATATTGCACTTGGTGAGTTAGATGGGTAATTAATCTATCCTGTTGCCTCATTTGTGTCTATGCTGTGGCTCCAAAAACCTCTTGAAAGAATGGGGGACAAAAGTCATGTTTGAGTCTATAAGATAATTAAGATACCCCAACATGCTTTTCAGGTAGTAGGAGATGACAGTAATTTTAGCCTGCTTTGTTTCCATCACTGCCAACTGTTAGTTGTTTATATAATGGCTGGAACTACTTACCAACAATAAGAAATACTATGCAGTAGAATTAATGACCATCAACAATATGCTAGTTTGACTTCCAGCTGTAGTGGGATTTCATTTTATTCCTGAGGTTTGCATTTTTAGAACTGATTTAAAAATATGTTTGGAATACTTAGAAAAACATAGAGTGACTTTGAAAACACAGATTTCTTTAGCATATGAGAAAAACTGGGTTTGTAGTAAAATACACTGTATATTTTAATTAACATATGAACTTTTTAAAATAACAGGTACACACTATTAATAAACAGCCCATTCAATATCAGTCATTATGTTCTTTTGATGTTCTTTTGAAATATTAACACTGAAACATTTTGCTAACATGAAAGTATTATTCTTTCAGGTTTTGCACGTAATCTGTCTGAGGGCAATAATGCTAATTACACAGAGTACGTGGCCACCAGGTGGTATAGATCCCCAGAACTCTTACTTGGGTGAGTTGCCATCTCAAAACAGAATGAACTCTACATGTCTGTCGCTTCTTTATCGTTGGCTTTGGGTTCACTGATAGAAAATAAGAATATCAGATATGTCAGTTATATATTCAGTATAACAAACCGCCTACAAATGAAATGATATGAAACAAGCACCTTTTAATTGCTCAGGATTCTGAGTGTCAGTAATTTGCATTCAGCTTGATAGTTCTTCTGCTGATTTTTTTTAATTTTTTTTTTCTGCTGATCTATCTTGAGGTCACTTATGTTGCTATAGTCTGCTGGAAGGTCATCTGGAAGCTGGTTGATGTAGGGGGCCTCAGCTAGGATGACCATCTTTCAGCCATCTTTCTTTGTGATAGTGGGAAAATTCAGCAAGAACGTAAGCCCCAAAGGAAAGGTGCTTTCCAGGCATGAAATAGCATGGCTTTTGCCTCTGGCCAAAGTACATTTTATAGCCAAACCCTGATTTAAGGTATGGAGAAATAAATTACATCTCTTGACAGGAGAAGTAACAGTGCCTCATTACAAAGGGACATGCAGACAGAAGTGGAAGGAATTATTGCAGCCATGATTGCTAATAACCTTCCACATTAAGAATGTGAATATTTTTGGAGTTTAGCAATCTGGCTGATCTGTTCATTCACTCATTCATTCAAATACTTACCAAATATTTATCAGCTATCTCTTACATCCAGCCACTTTGCTAGACATATGGGGTAAATATGGAACCAATTGCTGTTTTTCTTCTGAACAGTGTAAATTCTGTTTGATAATGTCTATTCATTTTAGCATTATATTGATATTTTTTTCAGCAATACCTCCACATCCATCCACTTTGTGCAACCTTGTACTTTCAGCACTCTGTCATTGATCCATTGACCCCCAAGAAAGGGTCTTCTGATAAGATTCTTTTCTTTTAATGCATTTTAACTGTAGAGCCTAAGAAGGAGCTTATAGTTATGATCTACATCAGATAGGTTCATGACTAATTCTCTACCTACCCTAGTTCTAGTATTTTCTTTTCTTTTTAAGACATTTTATTCATGTCATTCACAGGTAAGGAAATGAAGACTTAGGAAAGGGAAGTAACTTGCCTGAAATCATATGGCAAGAAAAGGGACCAAACAGAATGGTAGACCCACTGGCTGATCAGATATGTGTGGTCAGGTCACTGTTTATTTGTTTGTTTGTTTCTTTTCTTTTCTTTTCTTTTCCTTTGGTGGTACTAGAGATTGAATCCAGGGCCTTCACACTGAGCTACATTCCCATCCCTATTTAAATTTTTTTAAGACAGGATCTCGCCAAGTCACTTACACAGTCTTCTTGCCTCTACGTCTCAGAGAGCTAGGATTATAGGTGTGAGGCACCACACTTGGCTGTAGTGGTTTCTTATTTTCCCTAGATTCTATTTCCTTCTTTAAGACTATCTAAGAATAGAGAAAGAAGGCACATCTACAAATAAAATTAGCCATAGTGGTAATGATGACAAATATATACCTTGTAGATTTCACCTCTTTTCTTTTGAGCACCATACATGTATCTGGGAGATGTAAGAAATTTAATTTTTAAAAAGATACTGTTTATATATAATAGCAATATAAATTTCTGGGTTTCTTTTGAAGAGCATGATGACTATGTTTAAGTTACTCAGTGAGGGTTTATATGAATGTGTCTACCAACTATCTGGTGGTAATTCTCGGTTCATTTCTGACCTAGATCCCATAAGAATAATTGGCATCAGTTTCTGAAAGCTTTGTTATTTTTTTTTAAATAAGAAGCTTACTTTATCCTGAGAAACAAATGATGGTTATCCCTTCACTTATGTGAACAGAGTTTTGGCTTTCTAATCTTGGATTTAGGATTGATTTCATGTCGATTTTGTGTTACTTCTGTATACTTTTTCTGTATTCCATGGCCATATAGTCCATTTTCTTTTGGGGGACTTAGAATTCCAATTTACTGAACACTATTTGCCAATGAATAAGTATGAAGCAAATCATTCTTAGAACTGTATCCAAGGACTCAAGTATGGTAAAAGGACTCATTATAATACGATTTTGTCTATAAGATGGCTTCAAAGAGTATATTCTGAGGACAACCTTGTCGCGACTCTTCAGAGAGTTAGTTGCTGCCTAATAATACCTATTGGAAAACTAGGGTTATGTTTAGAGATGTGTGCTAGCTGTCAAAAGTAAATGGGAGCAAGAAACCAATTTGAGATAAACTGAATATTGCTAATTGAGTGACTGTCAAGTACTAGTTGAAGAACCATATTATATGTATAAAAATTCCATTAAAATCAGTTGATATTTGGTTTTATGTTAAGAATTTACATTTTTATGCATTCTCAGGGCTTTTGTCCTTGACATTCAAAATTGTTCCAGCTGCATAAATTATTTAAATCAGATGATAGAAGAAAAATAGCTTGTCGTGGGTATGTGGAGAATTTCCATAGGTTTTTCCACCTAGTACCATGGAACATGTTTTCATTCTCTCAGAAATGAAAGAAAGATCAGTCACCTTCCTTCCCTAGCAAGCTCCCAAAAAAGATCAAAATAAAGTTTCCTCACATGGTTCTTAGATTTTTGTGGGAAGGAAATGAGATAAATGAAATATTGACGTATTGTTACAGTGATTTATTATACTAGGAACATTCTATATAATGTTAACAGTGCTTTAGTTTAAAGTTTTGTATTACTATTACATCATTATGCCATTCTAGAATTTCATTCTATATTTCTTTTCAGATATTTCATTGTAGCTTTCTCTTCTTAAAGTTTGGATGGTTTCTTAATCTGCCATATATAGTTTGATTTAAGGCTGTAGATACTGGAGTATAGGTCTAATGCTGTGTGGGGGATACCTAGATTTTCATGATGGCCTCCATTTCTAACAGCAGCTCTCCTTTTAAAACCCTCCGATAAGCTCAGATCCTACAAGTGAGCTGTAAATCTCGAAGTAAACTAAAACATGTTTGACAGAAATAGCTACCTGAGAGCCCTGTGTATGTAGAGTATAATTATATTCAAGTAAATAATATAATAGAGTTTAGCACTGTTTTAACTTTTGGAAACTGCGATGCTAAGTAATCAAAGGTAAAATAATATTCAGTATTTGTTTTAGGAGACATATGTCAGTAGTACGTTTTAATAGGCAGAGCTTAGAAAATTGATAAAATGTAACTTTTTTGAAGTTTAGAGAGCTAAAATATAATTACCTAGAAAACATACTTCTTAGGAGCATTTCATTCCCCAAGTAAGGTGTTACTCACATATTAGGGTTTATTAGGTCATTCATGTTGAAGATCTACCCAGATTTCACATTAGTATATACTAAATAAAAGTTGTTATTAAACTGATGTCTTTGTTAGTGTAGGTTTGTTTATTCAGATGCGTTCTGAATTTTTACTTGGATGTCTGTAATTGCTTATTTCGAGTCTCACTTTTTTCCAATGGTATTTTAAAATTCCTCACATACACAGATGTGCTTCAAATCATGAATCTGTTCAGAATAATTTAGAAATTATTAAGACCTTGTATTTCTTCCCTTGCCAAGATAATCTCTCTCTTTGCTTTTCAGAGCTCCCTATGGGAAGTCTGTAGACATGTGGTCAGTGGGCTGCATTCTTGGGGAGCTTAGTGATGGACAGCCCTTATTTCCTGGAGAAAGTGAAATTGACCAACTTTTTACTATTCAGAAGGTGCTAGGACCACTTCCATCTGAGCAGATGAAGCTCTTCTACAGTAATCCTCGGTTCCACGGGCTCCGGGTAAGAGGTTTTACTGAACCCAAAATGGAATCAATAGAGCAATATTTAACTCACTGCTCATTGCACAATAGAGTGCTAAGCTATCCTTTGAATAGTGTCCCTTTTCCCATTACAGTGTTTATTAATCCGCACTGTAATATTTTATTTTTGAGTCTTATATAGTGCTTATGAATTTAAAAAGTGGCCAGGATGTGAAAGTGGGAGTTGTTAATTTGTAAATTCTAATTTTTCAAAATCTCTTTTAGCATATACATTATTAAATTCTGAACCTTGATAGTCTTAGACTCCTCCTTTATCCACAACATTAAGCATCCCCCAAAGGTACAAAATATATGAACCGCTGCTGCTTGAGCAAGCACATTTGTAGTGATCTTGCAATTGCTTGGCTATTAACAGTGAAACATCACATCTTCTTTTCAAATGATCATATTATCTTTGTTGAACTTGCTGTCTTTGTATAAAGCATGTTTTCTGAAAATATGCTAAAAAGCATGTTAGAAAGTATAAACTGGCTGGGGATTTAGCTCAGTAGTTAGAGTGCTTGCCTAGCAAGTACAAGGCCCTGAGTTCGATCCCCAGCTCCAAAAAAAAAAGAAAGTATAAACTTTCCTCAACTGAGGAATATTTAACTTACAGAGACAATTCAGTAGAGTGGCCAGTATATAGGCTGCTTCTCTCATCCATTTACCCTAAAAATGACTTTTTAAAAGTTGTCACTCTTTTGGGTCAACATGTTACTTGGTCATTGTGAGAACTACAAAATAATCTTGCCATCATTTCCTTTCTTTCTTTTAAATGCATGATTCTCATACCATGTTTTCCTGCCATTGGCAAAACACTTTGTTTTCTTCTTCGACCTTTTGGATCTCAGTTAATTTCCCTTTGGAGGACACCGGTGTCCACACATGAGTGCCCAACAACACAGCTCCAGCTCCTGCTGGGCTTAATAGATGTGGAGGAAATGAATGAACCAAGGTATACAGTTTCTCTACCATCTTCTTTCTCTCTTTCCAAATGTGTCTCAGGTAGATTTTTCTCCTTTTATTTTTGCTTTTGTAAGTCAAAAATTGGCCAAATTTGTGGCATTAATTAGGGTACAAATAGTACATGTGGTTGAATAGGTTAGTTTAACAGTTACCGAACATTTGTCATACTAGATGTGGAAAGTATGGCAATAAATAGGACATGCCCTCAATCTGGAAGAAGGGGAAGTCTGTTATTCACAAGTAACGTTAGTCATAATTACTGAATTTCTCTTTCACTAAAAATCAATCCAAATTTCTTGTCATAGCCTGTGAGACTTTGCCTTATGCAGGCTTTCTGGCTCCCTGATATTGCCTCATACTTAACTCCATTCCCCTTCTTCTCCAAATTCTCACCACACTTGCCTGTTCTTTGACTTTCATAAACATTGTAAGATGTTTCAAGCTTTATGTGTTTAGGACTATGGCTTCTTCTCTGGGCAAAGTTACTCCCTAGCATGGCCGCTCCTCATTTTGTAAATCTCTCAACTGAAGGAACACCTCCTCCCGCACCCCTGCTTCCTGGTCTCCACAGCACCTTCTTTTTTTTCTGTCATACCACTTATCACAGTATGAAATTATTTCATTTATTTATTTACTCATTAATTATCAATGCCTAATTTCCCCCCACTAGAAGGTCCCCAAGACCAGACATTTTCTGGGGTATTGCTGTATTTAAAGCATTGAACACAGAGACTAACACATCTGCTGGATACTTACCAAATATCTGAGTGATTCATCAGGCCAATCTGTGACACCAACACTCAAACTCAGCTTTATTTCCTTTCTCTCCATTTCGAATCCTTCTTTCATTCTTGTCGCCTTTACCTGAATTTCAAGCAATTGCTCCCAAACTGATCTCTTGAACAGTGTTTGTCCTCCCTTAAGTCTTTTCACATTTCTCCATCACACATTTAATTCTATCTCCTTTTTGTTTCAAAACTTCTGTGGGAGTGCTGATAAAGTTTAAACACCTTAGGGTAGCATTAAGGACCCCTTGCTCTTAGCCCTCTAGCCTGGTCTCCGCCCCATTCCTTGTTCTTAGGCTGCCTTGCCCTTCCCACCATTTCCTTGACATGTTGTTCAGCAGTGCTGCGTTTCCATTTCTGTGGTGCTCCTAGTACTCACTCAGACTCAAGCCAGATCTTCTGTCTCCATAAAGCCCTTCTAGACTGTCCCAGGCTCCATGGGTGACTCCTCCTTCTGAGCTCTGATAGCACTCTAGTCACTTGTTTTTTTGTTTGTTTGGGTTTTTGGGTTTTTTTTTTTTTTTTTTTTTTTTTTTTTTTTTTTTTTTTTTTTTTTTTTTTTTTTTTTTTTTTTTTTTTTTTTTTTTTTTTTTTTTTTTTTTTTTTTTTTTTTTTTTTTTTTTTTTTTTTTTTTAGCACCATTGCATTTTCTTTTAAGTTACTGGTTTCAAATATGTATCTTCACTGGACTAATTAATTTCTCAAGGAATTGAACTGTTTTGTTTACCATTATATTTGCAGCACACTTAGAATAGTGCCTACTAAGTTGAACAGGGTTGAATAGTTCATCTCAACTGCTAAAATTTAGTTAAGGTTGGTCTATTGGCTGGCTTCTTCTTGGCCTGGTTAAAGTGGCTCTATGATGGCTTCTCTGGAGAGAACATAGGCAGATCTGATGTGGAACTTGGCCTTCATAACTTCCAAACTAGCTGCAGAATTAAGACCTTCATACTGAAATAATTAGAACAATATAATTTATAAGAAATCATAATATATAATAAAGTACTATACTACTTTCTTATTTGTACTGCTTTCTAATAGGTCTTGTTGGAGTTTAGAGTGACTGTGACCAGGTCAAACATTCTGCAAAGTTAGAAATCATAGTTGGGGATTCATTAGAAAGGATTTATAGGGGATTTGAAATTTAAAATGGATATCAAGAAGCAGACAGCATTTAGATTGGAGAGGCCACACAAAGGCTATCTTTTCCTCATTTTTCTATGGTCCTGTTTGTTCACAGACCTCTCCGTTAAACATTATTGTCTGCCAAATGCTAGACAGCATATGACAATGCTGCCTGTAAATGTCCTTCCGGGAAATTGCTGCTTCCATGACTTTGATTTTTATAAACCTTTATATATTCACATTTTAGTCTGAAAGTGTTTGTAGTACTTTAAGTTAATTCAATGTCTTTAGAGGTTTAACAGCATTTTTTGAGAGATAATTTTTCCTTATGCTATCACTTGAGAATGTCTACAACAGATAAGTAAGCACACAGGGCCTGTGAGCTCCATTTGCTGTGAGCCACATGCCCACCAGTAACTAATCCAGTGTGATGTGCATTTGGATCCACTTATGCAGAGACTGAAAAATCCATAAGATGTTGCTCTAATTGTATGCGTTATTTGAGAAAAAAAAACAAACAATTGCTGTCCCATGGCATAGGGCATAGGCTCTGGAGTTAGACTGGCAGAGTTCAAACCCTAGTTCCATATTTACTACTTGAATGATCTCAAGAAGTCACTTTACCATCTGTCCCTCTGTTTCTTGTGTGTAAAATAGTGATAACAGAGGTATCATCTAAGGAGGTTGTTGTGAAAATGAAATGGTGTATATAAAATGCCCAGAGCAGTGCTTAGTAAAGAGATACTCTTCTTGTATTAGGCAAACGATTAAGGAAAAAAACCAAACTACTGATTGAGATGTGATTTAAACTTCTGTGCCTAAGTTTTGGCTATTTGTTGAATTATCTGGCAGTAGCAGATTTCATTCAAAAGCATATAGGCGAATTTTTAAGTTAGGAGCTTGCTTAGTCACTTTATTCTAATATTTCTAATACCGTTTGACTTTGAAAATTAATTTTCTTATCAGCGAAATGTTATTTCTGGGAAAATAAAAGGAGATGGTATCTGGTAGCATAAGATTAGACCTCAGAAGCAAAGTATTAATTAAAATGTTCTGGAGTAGGGTCTTTTATCATGGCATGGCAGCTGTCTCTTTCTTTGGGCTGATATTTAATGCTCTGGCAACATCAAAAGGAACTTTCGTAGCCCCCTTAGGAGAAGTGCCTCAGTTTAAAAAGAGTGGGTTTGAATCACAGGTCTGGGTACAAATATTAGTTCTACTGCTTGTTAATTATGCAACTTTGCTCAAATCAGTTATTTGAACTTTCTGATCATCATTTTCCTCATCTCTAAAATAAGGGATAATAATACCTAAAATGCCTGGCATGGGATCACTTCCCTAAGAAATCAGTTTTAGCTTTTTGCCTGTGCATCTGTGTTACACTCACATTAGTCCTTCTTCTATCTGGAAGGTACTGTCCTACTTTTCTCTGTCTTTATATTTTTCTTGTCTTTTAAAACCTAATTCAGAAATTACCCACCAGTCCTGTCTTCTGCAGCCACAAAGTACCTTGGTCTCTCCTTTCTCTGAGCTTCCACCAGAATGTACAGCTGCACACTTTGGCACTGATTACTTTCTCAACTAGACAATGGATTCCTCAAGTGCAAAGCTTAGCTCTTACCCATATTCTGTATCTCCTGTCCTACCGAACACAGTGTATGGTTGATGTTATAATTAATCCCTAAAACCTTCATCATTAGTCCTCCTGTCTACTTATTTAGCATATTAAGGATTTCAGTACTTTGAAATGCTCTTAGGTTGATGCAGAGGAAATGTATGTGAGAACGAAACCAGCCCTCACATTTGACATTGGGCTCTGCCAGTCATATTACCCAGTACTTCAACCGCCACTCCGGTATGACCAAGTGTGAGTTGGCAGAGGAAAAGGTAGAACATTTAAACAAACTTGAACCTTCCCTCTCATTTTTTAAAAAATGTATTTGTTAATCTGCAAAAGCAGATTTTAAAAATTAACTCAAAGGAAAGATTTGAAAATAGGTCATTACAAGTATGTTATTAGGGCTTGAGGATTTAGCTCAGTGGTAAGGCCCTGAGTTCGATCCCCAGAGGCACCCCCCACCAAAGTATATATTAAAAACAATAATACAAGACAAGTGCAGTGGTACACACTTGTAATCCCAGCACTTGGGAGGCAGAGGCAGAAGATTTGTGAGTTCAGGACCAGCTCCACAGTAGGTTCCAGGCTAACTTGGACTACATAGTGAGACACGGTCTCAAAGATGAATGGATGAATGAAATAATGCAACCTGTGTCTGAATTCACCAGTTCTGTTTTTGTGGTCTTACAGGTTCTGGCCTCTTGCTGCATTTTTCTCTTTTCTTCTCTATTTTCAGGAGTAAATGATACATTGCTGTGAAAGGACCATAAAAATCTTATGTGATATTTCTATCATGTCCCTTGTGTTAGGCCCCCAGTTACTGTTAGTAATTAAAAATTGTCTGTATAAGCAGACAAATTCTATATAAACTGTTTTGGAACTGAACTGTCTGGGAAAACAATACTCTATAGCCTGTATAAATAAAGTTTCTGATTTTTATATTTTATTTTATATGCCTCAGTAGTGTATGCCTAAAGTATCATATTTCACCTGTGAGTTTTTCTGTTATTTAATATCCAGTCCTATTAATTTATACCTAAATTATATATATAAATAAATATATAAAAAGTAACATACAAATATGAATTTGACTTAGATTGCACTAAGACAGTAACTTCTGCTCAACCACTCCCTTCTGCATCTTTCATAAGCCCATGCACATATATCCTTCTGTCTTAGTTACTTTTCTTGTTGCTGAAACAAAATACCCAACACCCACAAATTAAAGAAGGAAAGGTTTATTTCACCTCACAGTTGTAGAGGTCTTAGTTTATAGTCAGCTGGTTCCAAGGCAGGGTGGCATGGCAGAGGAGATACAGTCCATGTCAAAGTAGGCAGGAGACAGTGAAGCTGCAAGCAGCAGCAGCAAGCCTGCCTTCTTTCTGTCCCTTTATATTCCATCCAGGCTACACACCTATTGATGGGTACCACCTATACCAAGGGTGGGGCTTCCATTACCCAAACCTTTAATCCCAGTATCACACCTTTAACCCACATTCACACACCCTAATCCAACCACCTTCAAAACTCCCATCTGTGACTGCATGAGGCTGTGGGGGAACATCTAGATATAAGCCATAACACCTTCCCCAGATGCTAATATTCCTATTGTGTTGTCCTTACAGTTTCCAGCTGTTAACCATCCTCAGTCATTGGAGAGACGATACCTTGGAATTTTAAATAGTGTTTTACTTGACCTGATGAAGGTAGGAGAAGTTGATGTCTGTATAACAAATAGCCTTTGGTTTATGGATTCTCTTGTGTCTATGCGTGACCATAGTCTACTTTTATGAATTAAATATTGTATTAGTAGATGCATAATGGTGAAGAATGGGGAACTGTGTTTATGAATTAAATATTTTGTTAGTAGACACATAATGGTGAATAAGGGCAGATTATGTCATGTTAAAAGGTATATAACTTACTTAAAATTACAATAGGATCTGGCAGTGTCATAGTCTATCTAGACAGGCGAATGAGAACTCTAAATTACTTTCCTAAAATGGGCAGAATAATAAAAATCTGTTAAAACTCAAGAGCAGCTCAGGCATAGGTTTATAAAACAAATCTTGAATGTTGGAGGGAAAAAGATTTTACACTTTTTATATGATATTTAAGAGCTGTCATAGTCTGTATAGAATTCATCAGTGAATCTAATTTTTCTCTTTTTCCGACTTGACCTTCTTTCCCACGTTGGTGGCTCTTTCTAGCTCTTTAGACATGTCAGGATCACTTCTACTACTGTGGCCTGAGTACTCTAGCTACTTATGCTAGCCACCCTGTCCAAAAGAGTTCTTGCTCTGGACTACTGAAGATATCCTCAAATGTCTTTATTGAAGTTTTTCTTCCCCAGTAGACAGTCAACTCCTTGAGTGAGCACCATTTTTCATTTTTCCCCTGTTTCCATTGCAGCCAACAAGTGCATAAGCAAATGCTGGTTGTTTGATAGTAGACCTTCAAAAAACACTTGTTAATAGATCAGTTTTGATTTATGTCCATTCAGTCAACAGTCAAAATCAGTGGAGGCTACACTGTGCACAGAAGCTTCAAAAGACTTAGTACAGTTGGAAGTGCTGAGCTGCATGCTTAGAACTTTGCTGTGCTTTAAACTATGTTAATCTGTGTTCCAGGAAAATGACTGTAAATAGGTGTGGGGGCGGAGGCGGGGGAGGAGGGTATAGCACTTGGGAAAGGCCACATACTGTGTAACCTTTTGTAGAGATTCATAATATTTCATTAACCTATAAAAGCTTTCAAAAATCTCACAGTAAAGAAGCCATTCTGTCTCAGCATTTCCCAAATTTAATTAAATATTGAATTTTTTTTATAAAACTCTAAGCACTAATGTTCTGAGTACAGATTGAAAAATGCAGTTTTAAAAAAAGGAACCCTCGTTCAATCCCCGGCACCACCAAAAAAAAATAAAATAAAATAAAATAAAATAAAATAAAAAAAGGAACCCTCAAACTCAACTCCTTTAATTAGGCATAAATTTTTACTTAAATCAGTTGAGTTTTATCAACACATTTCTTTCATGCAGTCTATACTTAATGATCAGATTCTTAATCATTTGGTAATTTTAAAAATGTAAATAAAGTAGGAAAATGAAATTAAATACAATTTCATGTTTTCTGCCTTTTGTCTTTTTTTAGTTAAAAATAATTGAACTTTTATGTTAAATCATTATCAAATGTAATTACCAGTCGGTGTGGTACCTGAATAAAAACAATCACTGATTAAAAGGTAGCACAGATAAAAGCAGAACTGTATCCTGAATCTTTGGGTACTTGTACCAGTTTGGATGTTAAAGTTTCTAATTTATATTTAATAATATTTACTATGAACTTCTTTAACAGTAAGTATTTTTATTGAAATGTACCCTCAGAAGGTGCTCAGATTATGCCTATATCTCAGTTAATTTTTATACTGTAAACGTATTCTTATAACCTTACCTAGATTGGGATATAAAAATTATTAACACTCAGAAACCTGCTTATGATCCCACTTAGACTTACACCCTTGTCCTGCTGTGCTCACAGAAACCATAATTTCTGATTTCTATCACTAGCAATGAATACTACCTTATTATTGAATGCTATGCAAATGAATCGTTCCTTTTTTCTTTTGACTACTTTTGAAAACGAATTTGAAAAATGAAAACCATCATTTTTTTAATGAAGAAATACTATTCTCCTTTCCATTCCCTAACGCTGTCTTGATAATTTTGTTCACAAATGAGTACCTAAAATGGCCACCTTACTCTGCACCTGTTCCTATCAGCCATTTTAGTGGGGACATGAGTTGCCAGGATTCAAGCTCTTAATAATTTTAAGACTAACTACAATAATTATGTTGAGTCTTTTTTTTTATTTTAATGGTACATTCTAGATGTACATACTAATAACATTCATTATAGAGAATTTGTACCTGTACATGATATATCTTGCTGCTGCTTTTTTTCCCATTCCCCTCCCCTCCCTTCAACCCCTCCTCCCTCCTTATTTACAAAAACTTTGTTTCCATTTTTTTCTTTCTATTCTTTTTTCTCTTGATATTGACTCTCTTTTAGTTAAAAAAAAAAATGGTTATGATAGTGATGATACTACATTTCCCCAAAATGCTGAACCTTAGAAACTGTTAGCGGTTAACTGTCATACTTTCCTCGTAAAGACTTCATCCTTTCAAGTAATTTGAAAAAAAATGTGTGTGTGTGTGTGTATATATGTATATACACACACACACATACACACACACATATATGTATATGCGTATATATATGTATGTATGTAGTTTTTTGCAGTACAGTAATTTCTACTTAATATCAAATAAAATAGCACTAATACTAGTAGATATTTGGCTTCTGAAAGCTCATAGATACTTCAAATTTAAAAGACTAATCAAGGCCAATTTTCCTTTGTCTTATAGTTGAAACAATTTGATGTAATTGCCAGTGAGAACAAAATCATTTTACTTACCCCCACAGTTTTTGTTCTATAATAAGGAAGAAAAATGAATTGAGATAATTTCAGAGTTGTGTCTGAATTAATGTGAATGTAAATCCACCTGCATGTAATCAGTATCTTGAGTTTGAGTAACCAGAATCATTTGACCAAAAGTGAATATTTCATTATATGGTAGAATTAGAATTCAAATTTTCTGTGGTGCTAGATTGAAAGTGGTTGTCTGAAATTGAAGTCTGGCTTATTGGGAACAAATTTGTTTTCACTGTTTAACAGTGGGTCACAAAGAAATTAACTATGGGCAAAACCAATGAAAGCAAGCTGGAGATGGATTTGTGAATACTGGAATTTCACCTTTCCTTCCTCTAGGAAACAATAGTCACTCAGAGCAAATTTCAGTGTGCTCTGTTGTATTGTGTTAGGCTGTGTAGGTTATATTTCTTTAGATAATTTACTGGGTTTCTTTTCTTTTCTTTTCTTTTCTTTTCTTTTCTTTTCTTTTGGTACTGGAAATTGAACCCAAGGCCTTCACACTGAGCTATGTCCCCAACCCTTTTTTCTTTTTTTATTTTGATACAGGGCTTCAGTGAGTCCCTAAGTTACCCAGGCTAGTTGCAAACTTGGCATCCTCCTACCTCAGCCTCCTAGATTTTTGCTTAATTTGTAAATAAAAATTAGTCTTCACAATAATATTCACCTTTTAAAATTCTGTCCAGTTACTACAGTAAATAATATTGGAAGAGGCTGGGAATTTAGCTCAGTGGTTAGAGTGCTTGCCTAGCAAGCAGAAGGCCCTGAGTTTGATCCCTGGCACCAAAACAAACAAACAAACAAAAACAATAATAACAAAAATAATATTGGAAGAAAACATTTTAGTTATAAAGAATGTAGTATGTGCAACATAAACAAAGGGTTAGGTGCTTTAATGAACAGGGAATACTTACAAATAAAAAAGAATAGATGCTTAAATAGAAAAATAAGAAAACACATATATAACTAAGAAATGTAAACGTATTCAACCTCACTAGCAGTCAAATACAGAAAAAGAATGAGAATGCTTGTTGTTAATGAGGGTGCCAAGAAATTGGCACATTCATAAAATTTCTAAGAGGCATATAATTTGAAACAACTTTCTAGGGGGTAATTTGTGGTAATTTGGCAACACACAGAAAAGAATCCTTAAAAATTTGCATACCTAACAGTTCCATCTTTAGAAGTTTATCCTATGAAAGATTTTGGGTGATTGTTACAGCATTAATTATAATAGTGAAAAGTGGCTGCTATCAATTTGTTGCCACATTGTTCATAATAATAAAATAAGGGGGAAACCCTGAGTATCATTCAGGAATTGCTAAAAACAGATTAAAGTACATCCATAGAGTTGAAGCTCTTTACTGATATCGCATGATCTCTCAAGTCTGTATGTGAAATGGAAAGGAAGCTGAATGCAGACAGCTGTGTGTGTGTGCTACTTTTTGAGTGAGAGGAAAAAAAAAAGGAAGAGATAGAGATGTTATAGAATATACCTATGGAAGGGTACACTGGAGACCGGTGACCTGGGCTGCCTCTAGGGGGGAACTGGTATCTAAGGGACAGAAGAAACAGATTGTGAATATATACTTACTTAAAAGGTTTTCAAATGTTTAAATTCTGTTGTTAAAAAATGTTTTTGATTTATAAGTGAAAAGCATGGGATATAAAACTTGTGTGTATAATATGACCCATATTTTACAAAAGAAAATATGTATATATGATACCCAAAAAAGGGCTGGGAGGATATCTACCAAGAGGACAATGATGGTGAGATTATGGGTGATTTAGATGGTTGGTTTTTTTGTTGTTTGTTTCTTTTTTCCTGAACTGTATTTGCTAGATATTCTGCAATAACCATGTATTTGTTGTTAAAGAAGAAAAATTAAGGCTGTTAGAATTTACAGTTGAGTGTGTAATGTCCTTTCCCATCCTAAACTTTATTTCCTAAGAATTTACTGAAGTTGGACCCAGCCGACAGATACTTGACAGAACAGTGTTTGAATCACCCTACATTTCAAACCCAGAGACTTTTGGATCGGTCCCCTTCAAGGTCAGCAAAAAGGAAGCCTTATCATGTGGAAAGCAGCACATTGTCTAATAGGTAAATATTCCTTTTTAAGGAAATACAGATGCAGTGGTTGGTCTTACAAGTAGGTAGAGGAGGCGGCTGCTAAAATTATGCAATTAGAGAAAAGAAGGAAAGCCCTCTTTATTCAAAAATATCTTCTTATGTTTATTACATGATTCAGAGCTATAATTAAAGAGTGTGGGGGCCTTAAAGATTTTCTTATCTTTAACCAGTATATCATGGAAACCTATGTTGTCCCTGGGGAAGGTAGCATTGAGTTAGCACCTCAGGGAGTTTCCAGCCTTAAGAGCCAGAAGGTTCTGTGTAATTGGTACCCAGGGATGATGATGTAGATGGGGGCAAGAGGATTCCTGGAGAGAGAAGAGGATGCCAGACACAGGGTGGGAATGTATGTACTCTTTGCAATTGAGCCAAATAGGCTGGCTCTTTTTGAAGGGTCTTGTGTTTTTGTTGTTCTTATCTTAATTATTGAGTGAAGAAATAAATTTTTCATAAAAACAAGCATATAGAAAGTGTAAAATCAATGATGTTATGTTGTGTTTTTAAATGTGATTTTTAGCACAGCCTTTTAAAAACCTGTTTTCTGAAACGCACGCGCACGCACACGCGCACGCATGCCCCAAGATTGGACCGGTCAGGTTGTCTTTGCAACCGGCCATTCCTCAATTCTACTGGCTGCATTTGCAGGAAGATAGTGTCCTAGCACAGTCTCCCTTATGTTCCTTCATCTCCCAGAAGCCGGTTTCAGCCTCTTGCATTATTAAATTGTGAGATAGAAATAGTTTCTGTCATCTACTATTAGAAGAGAAATAGAAAATAATAATTCTTAATATGAAACATTTAAAATGTTAACCCCCTCCCATTTTTTCCTCCATATAGAACAACTGGGTTTGTTTGTTTGTTTTGCTGTGTTTCATTGTTTTTTATTTTCTTTTTGCAGTACTAGGGATTGAATTCAGGGGTGCCCTACCACTGAGCTATATTCCCAGCCCTATTTATTTGTTTGTTTGTCTAACTTTGAGACAAGTCTTGCTGTGTTGCCCGGGCTGGCCTCGAACTCACGATCTTCCTGCCTTGCCATCCTGAGTAGCTAGGATTAGAGGTGTGCACTACCTAGCCTGGCTATACAGTTGTTCTTAATAGATAGGAATTTTGAAATCTCAAGTCTTGGTACTTTTTGAGTCTGAGAGGACATCCATAAACTAGTGATAACCACTTGTCTTCTCTTTGCTCTGCTAGGCAGCAATAGCGTGATTGTGTTTCAGACCTGCTTACTCTTCTTTAAAATGGTTTCCCTTATTGTTTGCCCTCATATCTTATACCATTCTTAACTGGTTTATTCGTTGTTTGTTTCCATGAGAGTTTAGTACACTGCCTAGGAATAGTGGTCATTTGGTTGATGCTTTGCATTTTGCAAGTTTACATTACTCCTGTGTCTTCCCTGGAGTTGCTCCCCATTCAGGTCCTTTTGTCTCCCTTCTACCTGAATTGTCACTTGGCTTCTCTAGTTTACACTTAAAAAGAAAATTAGCCCCGTGATGTAAAATTTGTCAGACGGATGATAATTTGTGATTTGTGCTAGTCATTAGTGGTCTAACTCAGGTACTGTGGAAAGGGGCCTTGGTGTTTGTCTTTGTAGCGACTCACTTAAGTGAGTCCTTGTAGTTAACCAGGGAAGACCTGAAGTTCTCCTTGGGAATCCTATTTGAGGAATCTGTTAAGGAGGGTATGTAGTGAAATATTTGTGGGAGCTGCAGAGGAGATGATTTATATGGATCTTTGACAAGTCCTCTCAAATCCCCTTTTGAAGTAGATTACAATGAAAATTATAAGCAAATAAAAATCTCTGGAAGAGTTCATTTTCAGGTCTTGCCCCTGTATTGAATATATTAAAGAAAAAATCCCTACATGGTTACATGCACCTGAGAACTTTCTCCCCATACTTGTCAATGGTCCATAGTCATTCCACAGTCTTGTTAGGGACACTAAATCCAGCTTGCATCAGAACACCGACATAGACCTCCCAGGACTATTTTAGACATGCTCACAGCACCATGTTCGTTGGTTACCACTTGCACACTCCCGTGCTGTGTCCTGCATTGACACACACTCACGTACCCTGTCTTCCAAATTCTTTTCTCCATAGGAGGCAGAGGACTCAGGCATTCCTCAGCCCCTGCCTGTCTCCCTCAGGCTCTGCTGAGGTTCTGTCTCTGTGTGCTTCTCCCTCACTGGAACTGCTTCTCCAGCCTTCTCCTAGAAATGTAGCTTTGTGTCTTTACTGTTTGCTTTTAAAATTTATTTTAAATAAATACATTAGCCATCTATCCATCCATTTATCCCACCAGCCATTTAAGAATGGTTTATCTGTCAACTCTTTCTCTCTTAAGTGGTTGGCAGTTTAACACAAATTCTTTACAATTGTGTGTCAAAGAGAGCTGTGGAGTTTTCAAAGGTGTTTTTCTATTGTTATGCTTTGGCAGAGCTCCAATTTGAAGATAATATGATGCCCCTTTTAGGTAAGAATTATGATATGTACAAAGCTCAGTGGCTTCAAATTAATCCTGAGGCAGAAACATTCAGAATAGTGTCTTAGGCTCTTTGTACCTTTGTGGAAAACCTAAAGCTTTGACAACTATTTCTGCCTTAACTTTATAGCCTCCCTTTTATGTTAGAAATTGTATCTTCGTTGCTGTGAATATGTATAAGTTCCTGTGTAGGTTTGTGCTCAACACTGATAGCAGTGATTTTAACAGTTCTAGAAGTTCTGGCAGCTCAGTCTCTGCTATTCTCTGTGGTTTCTGGTCCTGTTATAAGCTTGTGACATCTCCCAGTATCTGCACATGTTGTATCTCTCTGCCATTACTATCTCTAGGCCTGAAGGAAAAAGGGAAGAGATAGGTCCTGAGAGCCCAAGGCAGAGCTAGAGCTGGGTGGCAGGAGCAACCCCGTGGAAAGTGTCATCTGCAGGGGTATGCCTAAGGATCTGAGTCAGGGTACTGATGCTAAGGAGCAGAGAAGACCTCCCCCAGCCTCTTTCTCTTGTGCGCTGATACCTTCCCCAGCTAAGCCCTACTGAAAGGTGGCCAACTAGGGAGGCTGGAGGTGCAGTTTACAGCATTGGGCTCCTGAGACCAAAGACCAAGCAGAGGAGTGGATTGGGAGTTGGGCAAGTGGAGAATAACCAACACACTTAAATCTGTTTGTGGATGTTTTTTGATGTTTTCAGTTAGATTTCTAGCAGAGATTATCATCTAAAAGGTACAGTAGCAAAAGATACTTTGATGCCTTAGCATGCAGGTTCTTACAGGAAAAATGAGAAGGCATAGTTTCATGAGCTTTTGAAGTTGCTGAGATATTTTATTCACCAGCATGTAAGTTGACAAGCAAACTCTAATGGTTCAAAACCTGATGCCTTTAGGATACAAGCACTGTCCTTTTTTCTGGGAATAGATTCTGCTGATATCATTTAGCAGAAAATGAAACTTAACTTTCCTTTCTTTGCAATTTCTTTCTGGGTCTGGGATTTGGCATTTGCTTAGCTCAAATTTAAGCATCCGTATTGAATACTGTGATTTTTGTGGGAAAGATTAGTGAGTGTATATAGGAGAGGAAGCCTTCCACACTGTTATAGGGTGACTGAATAGCAGATGTTTTTTGATGTCCTCAGGTAGATTTCTGACAGAGATTATCAGCTGAAAGGTATTATAGGAAAAGGGCCCTTATATTTGATGCCTTAGCATGTAGGTTCTTACAGGGAAAAGGAGAAGGCCTAGTTTCACAGGTTACCATTCTGAATGAAAAACACAGGGGATTTTTCTTCCAGTTAGTTTGTGGTGGGAACAAAATGCTCCCAAATCAAGCCATCTTTAGCAGTAGGAATATTTACAACATTTTCTGAATGCGTAGTAAAAAAGGAACGGTGTAAATCATTGTTTATTTTGAAACATTCTAAATGCTAAACCACTATTTGGTCCTTTAAATACTTACAATAGAACAAACTGATTTTGCTGTGGTGTCAGTTTAAGTTTTCAGATAAAGGACAAGATTTTCTCTGTATTGATAGTTTGCATTTTAAACCAAGCAGGAAATGGAGCTTTGAGTCCTAAAGAAGGCCTCAGTCAGTTTGGAATAATGAAGTGTGAAATGAAGAGACTAAATTGTGTGTTTTGGCGCACAATTAACACTTTCAGATCCTGGTGATCCAGTGTAGGATTCCTGTTTCATGTACAAGGAGAGGTCTGAACAGCCCCCAAATAATTGCCACTTCTCCAAAACATGAACGTTAATCACCATGTTTTCCAGTAAGCCTCACTGGTTAGTTTACATTTCTTTTTAGAGGGTCATTTTCTTTTAATGAGTACATTGCTAGAATTCTCAGTCTTTCTATACAGGCTAGACAAGGGAGGCATTGATTGGTGTCTGTATGTATGTGCTGTGAGTACGCACCTCTGAGGCAGGCTAGGAGTTTACAAACACAAACAAAGTTCAAGGAACACAGTAACCTGCAAGTCTAAGTGTTATCTTCTGACATTCAAGCAGATAAAAGAGCTGTTTTATAAAGAGTCTGTAGCTCAACTCTCTTCTCCTTGGCAGATATTCTATAACAAGCACTCGTAACAAGTACCAACGTAGCAAAAGCATGTGTTACCAGACTATCAGTTAGAAACTGTTGGCAACAAGTTAGCTGATCATGCGAGGATGCCTAAATCATTTCACTAGGCCCAGGGATTTGTGGTGGAGTGACATAGTCCAATGAATCTACTTCTTATTGATAGGTTGCTTGTACTGGTTGGCACAGATTTGAGAGAGTTCATAGTTTTAGTCATTTAGGTGTTTTTAAGTATATGTTCTCTTTCCTTTTCTTTTCTTTTCTTCTTTAACGTGATACTTTGTACTTGCTGTAGAGGGAAACTGATATGCTTCTTTTGTTTTCAACACAGAAACCAAGCCAGCAAAGGTGCTGCTTTACAGTCTCATCACCGATCCAACAGCAAGGACATTCAGAACCTAAGTGTGGGTCTGCCCCGGGCTGATGAAGGCCTTCCTGCCAACGAAAGCTTCCTGAATGGGAACCTTGCCGGAGCTACTCTTAGTCCAATGCACACCAAAACCTACCAAGCAAGCACCCAGCCTGGGTCTACCAGCAAAGATCTCACCAACAACAATATGCCACACCTTCTTAGTCCAAAAGAAGCCAAATCCAAAACAGAGTTTGACTTTAACATTGACCCAAAGCCCTCAGAAGGCCCAGGCACTAAGTACCTGAAGTCCAGCAGCAGATCTCAGCAGAACCGGCATTCATTCATGGAAAGCTCTCAGAGCAAAGCCGGGACCCTGCAGCCCAGTGAGAAGCAGAGTCGGCACAGCTATATCGACACCATTCCCCAGTCCTCCAGGAGTCCCTCCTACCGGACCAAGGCCAAAAGCCACGGGGCATTGAGTGACTCTAAGTCTGTGAGCAACCTTTCTGAAGCCAGGGCCCAAATTACAGAGACCAGTACCAGTAGGTATTTCCCATCCAGCTGCTTGGACTTGAACTCTCCCACCAGCCCAACGCCCACCAGGCACAGTGACTCAAGAACTTTGCTTAGCCCTTCAGGGAGAAATAACCGAAACGAGGGCACACTGGACTCACGCCGAACCACAACCAGGCATTCAAAAACCATGGAGGAATTGAAGCTGCCTGAGCACATGGACAACAGCCATTCCCACTCACTATCTGCACCTCATGAATCCTTTTCTTATGGGCTGGGCTACACCAGCCCCTTCTCCTCTCAGCAGCGTCCTCACAGGCATTCCATGTATGTGACCCGTGACAAAGTTAGAGCCAAAGGCTTGGATGGAAGCCTGAGTATAGGGCAAGGGATGGCGGCCAGAGCCAACAGCCTGCAGCTCTTATCACCCCAGGTACAGCCTAACACTTGACCCTATCGGTGGTTCGTCATGGGAAGGTAGCATAGGTGTTTTTATGAGGTCAGTCTGCAATTTTCCCTACTACAAGAGGCCACACTTTGAATTATTAAGTGCTCAAAACAACTCGTTTGTTTTTTGTAATGTGTTTCTTTTCTTAAATGTTCCTTTCTGGATATTTTTTGAGAGAATCCTATTTTGATTTATTATAGAATTCATCTATATGAGTTAGCTTTTAGATTTTTCAAAATTCAGTGTAAATTCATGGGTGTTTTCTCTAATCTCTCTAAACCACATTTGCTTAAATCAGACCTTTTTTTCTAATACTTTCCTCAATATCTTAACTGAATTTAAAAGTGTTTAATATATCCAGAATGACATACAGATAAATTTAACTTCAGGCTAGGATAAATGTTAATTTTCTGTCTCTTGGATTGTTTTTGAATCTTAAGGCAATATTTTTAGCATAATGCTTCCTCCATCTTATTGATCATTGGGCTCTAGAACTGAGGCTAACATGCTTAAAAGAAGTAGCATTCTTAGAACACACTTTTAAATCACATTTTCATGATTTCATGTGTAAACTACAGTATCCAGTACTTGGCACAGAGCAAGTGTCTAACAAATTATAGTTGTTGCTCCCGCTTCTGTGATGGTCGGGGCTATGATTTAAACAGTGAACACCTTTCCTCTGCTGGGTAGTGTCAGGCAATCCAGAGAGTCTGAGATAGGGCTCTTGCTTGCTCTTAAGAAACTTAGCTTCTCTCAGGGAAGATTAAATTATACATGATAACAGTGAAATAATTAAGGCCTACATTCATATGGCACTGACTATAAATAGGAGTTGAGAACAGGAAAGATTATTGTGAGCAGCAGCCATCAGAGGTGGCTTCAGGAGCAGCTAAAGATCTTGCTGGGGGAGAGCAAGTAGAGAAGGTGCCGAATGACTGAGGAGTAAAGATGTGCTCAGGTATGTCCTGAGCTAGGCACCATGAGAGACCCTAGTTAGAAAGATGAGAACAGCAGGGTCCCTATCCTCTCTGAGGCTGCAGGCTGGCAGGGGACACTTGCCAACAGATGGCCATTCTGATACTGTGAGACAACATTCCAGCTGCTGTGCCAGAGGCCTGCGTATGTGTCAAAAGGAGTGGGAACAGTGTGGCAGTCCAGGCCGGGCAGTGTAGCCGGCTCCCAGAGGAGGTGGCATCTGGGCAGAGTCTTCCAAGAAGGTTGAGATTTCACTTGGGGAGGAAAGCCACAATAGCAGGAAAGAGACTGGAAAGGAGGGAAGAAAAGAACATTCCAAGGAGAAGGAGGGTATAGAGATATGACAAAGCATGATGTGCTTCAGAAATTACAACTGTTTCCTTGTTGCTGGAGTGGAAAATACAAGAATTGGAGTGGTGTTTAGTAATCCTCACATGAGGTGAGAAGAGAGGGTTTGGGATTAAGTGAGTGCCAGTGGGAAAACAGGGTGAATCTTAAGGCTTGCTCAGAAATAGAAGCAGTAGGACTTGCAAATTGCAGTGTTGAGTATAGGGAAAAGGAAGATTTCAAGGTTTCTTTAGGAGCTCCTCTTCAGCATGGAAGAGGAGATTTTTGAAGCCCCATAATTGAGCCCTCTTCATCTCACAGATGACCATGCCAAGGCTCAGAGAGAGGGGGTGAATTGCCCAAGTTTACTCAACTGGTTTAGGGTGGAGCCGGTGATATCTGACCCAGAGTCTGCCTGTGCTCTATGTTCCAGCTTCTTGTTCCTCGCAAGCAAAAATTTGAATGGATGAACTTAGGGCCATAAGATAATTTATTTAAGTAACAAAAGAAAAGGAAACTGTCCCCACCAGGTAAATGAAATAGCCTCTGCCACTGCTGTCGGGCAGTTAGAGAGCCAAAAGGGGAGGGGTTTGGAGAGCAAGGGGCAAGAAAGCAGGACAGCAAGCTTGTGGCATCGTTTCCATTTATCCCATCTCAGTTCTCGTGAGAGTTTTCCCAATCCTGTGAGAAGAGGGCATTTGGGTTTCGAGCTCCAGGCTGACAGGTCTAGGCCACTCCCTTAGGTCACATCCATCTTCTCAGGCAGCTCGAGCCACGCCCTGCTTCTACCTCACCAGCATTCTGAGGTAGTCCCCGGGTCCCCGGGTATGGTCTAAGAAGCCGGAAAGGTATCCGGTGCCCAGCATGCATAGTAGAGTCATGAGAATGGTCAGAAGAGCCCTTGAAGAGTCAAATGTACAGGGAAGAGGACCTCAAGAGCCTAGAAAGATCTCTAGGACTTGGCAGCTGCTCATAAACAGGGTGTGGAGGTCAAAACCAGGTGAAGTGCTGGCATTAAGGATAGTGTCAGAGAAGAAAAATACAATGTTGTTTCAGAGACATACAGAAAAGACAAGTGATGGCCGGCCCTCTGAGAATTCTGAAAAGAGATTTTTGTTAACATGGTGGTCATAAGCTAATTATAAGCAGTAACAGTGGGCTGAGCATAGATCCAAGTGTTACTGAAGTCCAACTGAGCAGGGACAGTGTCAAGCTGCAAGAGGTACACAAAGGCATAGAGATGGCAGGAAGTTTAAAAAGTAACAAAAGCTGTGAGTGAATCATAGGAATGGCACTCACACAAAGTATTGTGGCCACCTTCTAAAGAACAGGGTCTCTCATTGAATTTAGGTTAAGCATGAATAATTAATTTTCTAAAATACGTTTCTAGAGGCCCTTGTCAACAGTACAGGTGGCAAAAGTCAAATGAAATCTTATCACAAAGTAGAAAGAAGAAAGCCTTCATTGGATGAATCTCTGCCCAGAGCTCTCCAAATACATTGGGGAGTGAGGGGAAGAATGAATCATATTTTAAATAAAATGTTTTTAAGTTGCATAGACTTGAGATAATAATCTTTCTGTTTGTAATGCTACTAACTCTTCTTAATGTCTTGGTCATTGTGTTCCTTGATCTTTTTTTGCTGAGGGTAGAAAATGCTACATTTTCCCCACATGAGCACGTTGTGGACCTAGCACTCTGCTGAGGTTGTGACCCACTTCTTTGAGAGAGCTGGGTAGTGGCAGCATCTCTGGAGACAAGCACCTCAGTGACTGGCTAAGGAATACAGGAGACCCAAGTGCTGTTATCCTGGAAACAAGGAGAGAATTTTAAGCACATAGACTATAGGAGCTAGGGAATTTTAAGACAAGAATTATCAAGAGGACTTACTCTATTCCTTGATGCATTCAGAGAACATTTATTTTCATCTGAATCTGCTGCATAAACCCTTCCTGAAAAACAATCATGGTTCTGCTCAGTTCCTTTTAGAGAATTCAGCCTAAAGTTGCTAGAGGAATTTTGGATTGACTAATAGAATTTCTAACTAGAGTGTTGCTTAGAACCATGACTGTAATAGAAAAATATTTTTTTGTTTTTAATGAACTATTTTCAGACTAATTTGTTCTTTGCCTTTAATGAGAATTTTGCTTTCCATTTGTTGAAATTTGCTCAACTTATTTTACATTCATCAGATGTCCTTTATGGGACAATTTATATTTTAGCCAACTACCATTTTTTATTTTTAGCTGGTTACGGTACTAGTTATACTAAATAAAGACCATGATGATTTTTATCCCCAGGAATACAATGCTCTTATAACTCCTTTTGAATTTGACTTCTAGCCTGGAGAGCAGCTCCCTCCAGAGATGACCGTGGCAAGACCTTCTGTTAAAGAGTCCTCCAGAGAAGGCACCTCTTCATTTCATACCCGTCAGAAGTCTGAGGTCTGCATTCTTCAGAGTTTCTACATTTTACTATAAAATGGTCTGTAAGGATTGTTCATTCAGTATGTTAAAGCCTTCCATTTAAACGTTATTCATACCCAGTCTCCCACAGATAAGTTAAACTGGTTTATAAAGTAAGTAGAAGACCAGTGAGTTATTTATAAATGACTATGCACTGGTCTGGCAACACTGTCGTCAGCCTATGGTATAACTCCTGTAAACTTGTTTTCTGCCTCAGGGTGGAGTATATCATGACCCACACTCTGATGATGGCACAGGCCCCAAAGAAAACAGACACTTGTACAATGATCCTGTCCCAAGGAGAGTTGGCAGCTTTTACAGAGGTAAGCCACCACCAGCACTGACCAGCGTCTTCCTCCTCTCCTTTCCGCCTTGGACATCTCCAGCCTGTGCCCTCTGCTACATCTTACCAACCTGCATAATGACTTTAGACCCAAAGTGTTCCTGCTTGCACTGTACCATGCAACAGTGTTCTCTGCCACTGGTCCCACCATCTTAGTTCAGGTCCTCTTGGGTTTTTGAGTAGCCTTGTTACTGGTCTCCTTGTCTCCAAGGTAATCATCAAAGCAGTCTCCAGAGTGGCCCTTTTGAAGCTGTATTCTGACCATACTACCTATTCATTCAGTTAAGTTAAAAAATATTTACTAGTGTCACCTGTCTGCCCAGACTATTCTAGCTTAGAAATGTCAGTGGACAACACAACTGAACATCTAAAACTCACATTCTCAAGAAGTAAGATTGCCAGTAGATGTAATACTTCTGTAAAGCATTCAGAGATGATAATGCTACAGAGGGGAAGAAACAGCAAGGTGCAACCTGTTGACCTCCGCTGCCCTTCCCAGGACCCTAGCTGCTCTTACCTGTTGAGAGGCCTCTGGCAGCCTCCATGGCATCAGGCATCTGAATTCCCTAGGATGGCATTTCAGACTGCCCATGGTTTGGCCTTTGCCATCCTCTCCAGCTCCCACTGCTGCTGGCCTCCCTGCCAAATCTCTCTGGTGCCCAGCCTATGGGTCTTATACAGTCCCTGCCCTTATGACCTGAAATATACTCCTCTCCCCTGTTAGAACAGCTTGTTTCTGTCCTTTTCTTTATGGTCCTCTCCAGTGTGACCATCTTCCCTGCCCACCCTAGACAAACCATTTCCTTCTCTGTTCCACTTGTGTACCTTGCTTATGCCTCTGAATCAGTGCAGGCCACATCCCACTGGTTCTCTGTGTTTTTTCTCTGTGTTTCTCTCACAAGGTTCTGATCCCCTCAAAGACTCTGAGTTTGTGGGCTTGTGCTGTGTTCCTTGGTGGTAGAGCACCTGCCTAACATGTGTGAGGGCCTGGATTCAATCCCCAGCACTGCAAAAAAAAAAAAAAAAAAAAAAAAAAATTCCGAGTTCTTTTCATCTTTTGTTCTTTTGACTAGCACACTGCCTGGCACAGTTTGGTAAATATTTATTGACTGAATTACTGAAAATTCAAGTGCATTTGGACAGTCTTATGTATTTTGGTATTTAAACAGGTGACTGAAACACACTTTCGGAGAGATATGAACTTATGAGACATTGATAGAAAAAGGCAACTCCTTTGGGTGGTGTATTGGTCTGCTTTCTGATTCCTGGAAAAAGATACCCAACACCTGCAACTTAAAGGAGGAGAAGTTTATTTTTGGCTCACAGTTTTAGAGGTTTCAAAAGTCCATGGTCACCTACTCCAAGTCAAGAACTTCATTGTGGAAGGGCACAGTGAGCGGAGCTGCTCATTTCATAGTGACCAGGTAGCAGAACACAGGAGAAGTGTGCCAGCAAGAGGAACATCCTCCAAAGGCATGCCCCAGTGGTCTGCCTCCTCCAGCTAGGCCCTGCCTCCCAATAGCGCATTCAGCTCTGACATCGGTGGATTCATCCTTTGATAAGGATAGGGCCTCCATGAGCAGTCACCTCTCCAGGAGTCTCTTTAGTTCAGTCACATTGACAAAATTACCTGGTATAGGTGGTAACTATGTAATCATAGACTGTAAAATTCTTGGGAAGCCCAGTACCTGGTGGGGAAGTAGACAGCAAGCTCACAGGGCAGGAGGCTCAGCTTCCCAAAGCCTTCAAGAGTCACTACAGCCATTGGCTGACTTCTCTTCCTGTTATTTTAGTAGGACAGCTGGAAGGAGGCAGGAATTGTGGGGTTGGGAGACATGTAGAACTGTTTTGGTTATTTTAATTAGGAATCTGAGCTAAACAAATACATAAGAGTGTTATACAAGAGTAAATACATATTAAATAATGAGGCTTCTCTGTTCTCTCTCAGCCACAACTTTGGAAAAAGTTTAAGGCACTAAATGCATCTTTTTTTTGTTGTTGTTGTTGTTTCTGGGAATCGAACTCAGGGCCTTGTGCTTGCAAGGCAAGCACTCTAACCACTGAACTAAATCCCCAGCCCCTAAGTGCAACTTTTAATGGTCCCCCAACACCATGGTGACTTTAGAATCTTGTAAGATTAAACTTTTAATTCAAATTAAAGTTAATTAAAACAAAACGTTATAGTGTATATGAGCAAAAGCCTTTCTTCTATGTAAGTTTTACTTCCAAAATGTACCATGCACATTTTTTTTCTGTAGTTGTCTAGAGAAAATACTTTAATATAAAATGTTAATGGAGTTTTAAATTAGTGAATTAGTCTTTGACTTCTGGAAACAGCATTTTATTTTGGTTGCAAATCTGTTACTAACAGAGAAATACCCCATTTGTCTACCTTGTAATCTACTTTAGGGTTTGGCAGATAGAATATTTTAATTTTAAAAGGGTAAAATAGAGAAGGAAAGCTTCAACTAAATGAAACACCTGGA
This sequence comes from Hystrix cristata, assembly GCA_004026905.1. Classification (NCBI taxonomy): domain Eukaryota; kingdom Metazoa; phylum Chordata; class Mammalia; order Rodentia; family Hystricidae; genus Hystrix; species Hystrix cristata. Next base: position 185,089 of record PVJO010001085.1, read on the forward strand.
GACATCTGTCATTTCAATGATACCACTAAGTCCCAGAGGAAGATATAGTAGTATCATTGAAATGACAGATGTTTCTAGACACTTCCTGTTTTCACTCCTGCTGATCAAGAGTCAAATGGTGTCACTTACCTTGATATGCAGTCTGTATTCCTTTTTTTCTCTCAGTACCAGGGCCATCACACTAAGTTACATCTCTTGGCCCTTTTTATTTATTTCGAGACAGTGTCTTGATAAGTCTGTAAATTGCCCAGGCAGGGTGCAAACCTGTGATCCTCCTACCTCAGCCTCCCGGAGTGCTGGAATTACAGGCGTGCACCACCATGCCCAGCTTGTATGTTACTTTTGTGATGATATTTACAGTATATTTTAATTTGTAAACAAGCTTAGGAATTAATGGAAATATTTAGTAACCACCCCCTCCCCCAAAGCGGAAAAATATATTAATCCCATACATTATAGTTTATTTTTGTGTTCATCCTTAAAATGAGAATTTAAAGAAAACTAATATTTTTGTGCAAACAACCAAATTTCTTTGTAATTTAGTTTAAAATGCTTGAGTAACACTGCCTTCCAAGCATCAAGGTTTAAACTAGTTGGTTTAAACTGCAGTTCATATGTTCCAGCATGCATGTTGTTAAGAATTGCTTCAGACTAGGAATAAGTTTTGCATAGTTGGGTCTATGATAAAGCCTTAGCTTCAAATAATGTCAAACCAGTGGTGCTGGTGGGTTGGGGCTTGGGGTAGGGGAGCTGTCATACTTTAAAAAACCCTACAACACTTTTCAGTTTACCAGCTAACAGATCAGGTTTGTTCTCTGACCCTTGCAGGTTAATGTTGTAAGCAGAGGGGAAGAATATTCCCTAGAATGCCTCCACACTCAGAAAACACAAAAGTTACAAGAGAGGTAGATGAGGATTTGCACTTACCTGTTTGTTTGATCTGTGTCTAAGAAAATGCAGTATAGCCAGACATAATGGCACATGCTTATAATCCTAGCTGCTCAGAATACTAAGGCAGGAGGATCGCAAGTTTGAGGCCATCCTGGGCAACTTAGTGAAACTCTTTCTCAAAAAGTTATAAGGGTTGAGACTATAGCTCAGGGGTAGAGTGTTCTTGGTTCATTCTCTAGTACCACAAAAGAGAGCGAGAAATAGAATAACTGCTTTGACCAAAAGAGAACATCAGTAACTAACTTTTTCTTCATTCAGTGCCATCTCCAAGACCAGACAATTCTTTCCATGAAAATAATGTATCAACTAGAGTTTCTTCTCTACCATCTGAGAGCAGTTCCGGAACCAATCATTCAAAGAGACAACCAGCGTTTGATCCATGGTGAGTGAGTGAGTGTACTCACCTTTTTTCTAATTACAGATTTGCGAGTTCAAGTTCAATATCTTGTAAAAGGAAAAACTTTCCTGGATTAATACATACCCGATGAGTCTTCTGTGGCATTCTTCATGACATGGATAATGGCATTTACAGTCTGTGTTTTTTCACATGGAACCCCACACTTTGCTTAGCACTTCATGTGCATGTCTCAGTTGGTTCTTATAAATGCCCTTTGAAGTAGGGGTTACTCCTGTTGTATGGAAACTAAATCTTGGAAGTCAAGAAACTTGCCTGCTGTTGGACAGTCTGTCACATGAAGGAGAGAGCCAGGATTCAGACCTTGGTGGGTTCTGACTCCAAACTTGCAGATTTTACCTCTATACCACCTGGCTTTTCATTCATGGGGAAACACAGAAATAAAAGAACAGCCTTTTGTGCTACCATAAAAGCAAAATGTTAGGTTTAAATGATACGGCAAGTTTCCTTATCCTTTTATTTTTATGTGTCACATGTAATACACATTTAGTGGAAGAATTACAACATGCATTAATTTTCATTAGCAAATTGGTCTGAGAAGTAAGGACTTTTTAAAAAATAGTAATAATGTAGAAAGAAGGGGAAAAGCAGAAAGGCAACAGAGGAAAGAAAGGGGAAAGGGAAAATATGGAAAATGATGAATGAACCTGCTATAAATAGGGAGAGAGGGAGCAGAGGGGAGAGGTGGGGGGGAGGGGGGAGAACCAAGATGCATCATGTATAGGTACAGAATAAATGTAATGAATGTGACCATTGTATGTAGAATGTACCAATACATGTTCTTGGTTTAAAATAAAATTAAAAAAATAGTAATAATGTAGACATTTTATTCTTAGTTTCTCAGACAGACTGCCCAGATTCCAAATGTGAGGGGTATTTATGTGTACTTCATAGAACTTTACTGACTTCTCCACCAAGAGCATGAAATGGGACATCACCGTAATACACCAAGTTTAGAATAAGACCAGTCTGACAAAGATTTCATCTCTGATGTTTATTGCCAGATGTAGCAGAGGGCTTCATGTCAGTGCTTCTAACCTGAGGCGCCTTCACAGTTTGGGCCCTACTGGCAGGACTACAGCATGGTTTCAGTGTTATTATACCTTATACTGAAAATTATTATTATTATTATTATTTTTGCTACTAGAGACAAAACCCAGGGACACTCTACCACTGAGCCACATTCCCAGCTCTTTTTATTTTGGGATAGGGTCTCATTAAGTTGCCCAGACTGGCCTTGAATTTGTACTCCTCCTGCCTCAGCCTCCTCAGTGCTGAGATTACCGATGTGTTCCATCATACCCAGCTTTAATTATTTTTTTTTTTGTGAAAGGGGGTTGCTGGGGATTAGGGTTAGGGTACCACTTGAGCTAAATCCCCAACCCCTAATTATTCTTAAAAAAACAACAACAACAACAAAAATGGGCCAGGTGTGGTGGCACCCTTCTATAATCCCAGCACTTGAGAGGCTGAGGCAGGAGGATCACTGTTAGTTCAAGGCCTGTTTTAACTAGATCATGAGACCCTGTCTCAAAAAAATTAAATTAAATTTAAAAAGACTTTTTTAGAGTTGTAAATTCTGTTTTTCTACATAAGCATACTTTGTATCCATGCCTTATTTATAAAATAAGAGTCTGAACATTAGCGACCAAGAGTTTCAATTCAAAATAGGCTATCATGATTGATGTCAACTTACTGCTAGTCATATGACTATCTGCCTCTCATTTTCCTCAGTACTTTAGGGCTGGGGATGTAGCTCAGCACAAGAGTACATGTTCAGCATGCACAAGTTGTTGATCGCTGATAGTGAAAAAAAGAATAGCACATCTCACTGTGTTCATGTAATAATTAAATGAAATAATACGTAAAAGACAACTAAAGCAATGCCTGGCATTGCAAGAGCTTGTTGATGGTGGTGGCTGCAGTTATTATCCTTAATGTCATCTAGCTCCACTATGACTTGTAGGTGTTTCCCTCCCACCTAACTTTGCTGTTAAACTTTTGTGGGTTCTGCCTCCTTGTAGCTGGCTTTTTCTCTCTAGTATGTAGAAGAAATCTGCTATGCATTAACTAAGAGCACAGGTACAGCGTCTTTTAGTTGCCAGTTGCCAAGTCCTGAGAAGAGTGTCCAAAGTATGAGAATACAGAAGTGTAGAAGGAATTGGGTTGGCTTTCTCTTGCTTATTGCGTAATGAAGCGGTGATGATTTAAAGGAGCATCACTTACAGATTACCATAGTCCTATGAAAATCAGGTAGGTCAGGTCCAAATTAAATCCGAAGGTGGGATAGGCTGTATCAGTGTTGTGGTTTTTGTCTATTGATTGATTGATTGATTGGTGCTGAGGATCGAACTCAGGGCTTTGGGCTTGCAAGACAAGCACTCTAACCACTGAGCTAAATCCCCAGCCCCTTAGTCTTTTTTTTAAAGGGCTTGTTTGGTTTGGTTTGGTGATGGGGATTGAAACCAGAGCCTCGCCTATGTTAAGTTCACACTGTATCACTGGGCTCTACCCCAAGTTCCCTGTTTCTGTCTTTTTGATAATCTGAGTAGAACTGCAGACATGGATATGTGTTGTTGTTTTAAAAAGAATCAGAGACATAATTGGGATGCTGAACTTCAGCCGAGTCTTTACTACATCATCCTTGGGCTGATACTGCTGTTGTAAGGCCTGAGAGGGATCCGGAATTGCAAGCAAGGGGTGAACTGGCTCTCTTCTTTTGCTCCCCCACCCCCTCCTAATGCTGCCATGATGTATCTCCTTCACGCATCACATCTAACTTGGTCTTTGGACAAGGTTCAAGGTACTTGAACTTGGTTGTTGAACAAGATCTCAATATGTCTCACCATATTCCTTATATTTAAGAGAAACACACATTTGATAACTTACGAAAACATAAAAGAGCCTTGCTAGAGCAACACAGTGAATTGTTTTTCCTAAATTATCATGCATGCTAAGGGCAGTCTATTTCTCCTTGGTATTAGTCCTTTAATTTTATTTGGGGAAGAGAATACTTATACAATGCACACATTTCCAGCAATAGAAAAATCAAGCTAAAACAGCAAATATATATTGTAGTATGATACCCAGAACTGTTATTCTGGCCATCTCAGCTACCAGTACCTCAGACCCACTTAAGAACTGGGAGATAAGCCAGAATATCTCAGAACAAGACAAATGGAGTTAAAGTACCTGGATTCATCATCTTTACTAACAGGATGATACCTCCATCCTCACTCAGAGCCTGTTTATTCTTCGTTTATGCCTGGCTGTGGCAGTTGGTGCTGAGGTCCTCAGGG